>PVHX01024327.1:0-24141 GCA_004024805.1 Geosciurus inauris
ATGAAAAGTATGTTCACTTACACTTTCTTTGCTGCACTATTAAAAATACCTGATGGTAAAGAAAATTCCTTCCATTATGTGGGGAAGGACACAGGAAGAATGGAGGAACTTCGGTCACAGGGATGGGAGGGGGGAGGGGACAGGGGGACAGTAAAGATGATGGAATATGATGGACATCATAGCCCTAGCTTTATGTATGTTGTGATTCTACATCACATACAACCAGAGAAATGAAAAGTTGTGTTCCATCTGTGTACAATGAATCAAAATGCATTCTGCTATCATGTAAACCTAAATAGAATAAATAAATTTTTTTTAAAAAAAGAAAATTCCTATATTTTTGAAGTGCTCATTTTCTTGGTAACAGTAAAATTTCAATTACCTCAATTAGGTTTTAAAAACTCACCTATACTGGTACTTATAGACCTTTTAAATTATGCCACCAAGAAACTATTTGGTTATACTAGAGTTTCAGTGTATTAAATTCAAGTCAAATCCCATTATGATAAGCTCTAAGGACTGCCCAAAAATCTTTTATTGCCCTAGAATTTACTGCATTAAATATTATTTGAAATAAGCAGGCCACCAGCTGAGGCCTGGGAATCATGGGGTTATACAACAATTTTTGATGATGTTAAATTGGCCTATACACAAATTTCAAATGATCACAGTGCTCAATGGGAGGATTAAGCTTTATGCATTTCTGAGAGATGGAAGACAGGGAGAAGAGAGAAGAGAAGATAGAGGAGGAGGAGATGAGGGAAAAAGAGAAAAAGAAAGCTTGGTTTTAACCACAGGAGTAAACAGAAGTTGAAGCAGTCTTTCATTTTGGTGAAAGGCATTTCCGACACTGGTCAAATAATTACCCCACCCCAACCTTGCCCCGGCCCTGGCCCCACAGTGCGCTGATCGCACATTTATTCACAGGAGTTGCTGTGACTCAACAAAGGCTGGTGTTATGTTAATAATCCACATATTAATTCGAGACTGGCTGCAGGGAGAGAACAGAGTTTACTTCCCTTACTTCAGGCAAAGAAAGTAAAAGAAGCCACAGAATAAAATCTTTGTTAGGGAGAAGAGACAAACCCTCACACTAACTACACTTAAAGATCATCCTCTTCTACAGATAAGTTCACAATGACAAATGAGTTCAAAAGATTTCAAAATAGAGTTATCTGGAGGTTTTTCCTTAAGGGGAAGGAAAACAAAACTCATGAAAGGATCCCCAAATATCAAACAATATTTCAACACCTGCAAACCAAGTCTCCCAATTCTCTTGCGTACTCCTTAATTTAACTTTTTATGTAGGAGTAAAGAAAGGAAAATTACTTGGTCATTAGAAAGAGAATAAATGCCTACATAAACAAACGCAATCAGCCGGGCGCAGTGGCGCAAACCTGTAATCCCAGCACTTAGGGAGGCTGAGACAGGAGAATCCCGAGTTCAAAGCCAGCCTCAGCAATGGCGAGGCGCTAAGCAACTCAGTGAGACCCTGTCTCTACATAAAACACAAAATAGGGCTGGGAATGTGACTTGGTGGTCGAGTGTGCCTGAGTTCAATCTCCAGTACCAAAATAACTAACTAAATAAATAGATAAATAAATGCAATCATTTTACATCTGATTTCCCAGGCACCACAGACCAGCAGAGGAAATTCGCTTTTCAGCCATATGTTTATTTCACTATTTGCAAATCGCCAACTGATTGGCAGCTACAATATATGAAATAAATAACCACTTCAAAGACCAAGTGTCATGTTCCCTGGTAAGTAACAAAAATGAACATTGTCTACCCTCCCCATCCAGTTTACGGAATTTAGCAGGAGAATAGATTTATTGGCTATTTGATTGCTTGAAATGTTTTGAGGACATTTTCTGTGATGGTATAGTTATTACTGAGGTTAGAAAAGAAATTCTCCTTTCTCTCAGGACATGAGTATTAAGAGTTACATATTCACAAGAAGAATTCAAAATGAATATTTCTGAAACAAGTGAAATGTGACAAGAAATTGTAAAATGGGGAGTGATGAGTATACCTAATAATTTTTCTTCTTCCAGGAAAATAAAGAACCTGATCTTCCAATCCAATTTGTCACAAGCCAGGATGTAAACTAGTAAATCTCAAATGTACAACCTAACAATATTGCTCACTTTTAGTCACCAATCTAAAAATCAGTACATCAGATTTTAATGTAAAGCATATTTACAGATTTATTAACTAGCTTTTAAAACTTCTGTTGCAAGGTAAATTAGAAGAGAGATTCAAATCCATGCATCTTTACTTCCCAATGGTGCTACAATACCTAGGCATGATGGAATATAGGTACTTACAGTCAGCTTTCATTTCCCTAACTCCTTTATACAATGTTAGCTAACCAGTTAACGGATTCTTTGAACTGTTACTTTGCCAGGTATCTGAACCATTAAATAGTCTAACTCCTGTGACCTAAGTCATGAGTCATATATGACCTATTACCATTAAATGATAGCAAAGAGAAATGAGTTTTCCACAAATCCTTAAAAGAAAGATAGACAGACATCACTAGCTCTCTCTTCGCCCATCTTGTTCTGTTTTGTTGTGGTGATGGTGCTAATGGTGGTACTGGGGATTGAACCAGCGCATTCTGCATGCTAGGTAAGCGCTCTATGTCTGAGCTACATCACCAGCCTCTTTTTCAGCTTTTTAAAAAGAGGTTTCTTGGGCTGGTGTTGTGGCTCAGTAGTAGAACACTTGCCTGGCATGTGTGAAGCACTGGGTTCAATCCTCAGCACCACATAAAAATAAATAAATAAAATAAGGTAATGTGTCCATCTGCAACTAAAAAATATTAAAAAAAAAAAAAAAAAGAGGTTTCTTGAGCTGGGGTTGTGGCTCAGTGGTACAGCACTTTGCCTGGCATGTGTGAGGCAATGGGTTTGATTCTCAACACCATATAAAAATAAATAAAATAAAGGTTCATCAACAACCAGAAAAAAATATTTTAAAAAAAGAGGTTTCGTCCCCTAAATCTGTACATGAAAGGACAGATTTTGATTAGCCAGGAAAAAATAAGCAATGTTTAAAATGAAAAGGCTATTTATGAAAATCAACTTATATGTAAGCAAAATCAACATTAATACTTGGACTCTGAAAATATTCCATAGATTACTTAAAATACTGTCAGTCAATATTATTTCTCATAACTGACTGATATTCACATCAGTTTTCAGCTACAACATAAGAACATCAAATATTTCAAAAAATAAAAATATAAATACAAAACCTCTACAAAAGGATAAGAGATAATGGCATTAATGTAAGCAGCTCAGGCTCAGGTAATGTTCAACTATTTGCAACTAAATGTGGATGAAAATATGGGGATTTATTTTTTTTAAATATTTAGTTGTAGATGGACACAATATCTTCATTTATCCATTTTTATGTGGTGCTAAGGATCGAACCCAGTGCCTCATGCATGCAAGGCAAGTGCTCTACCACTGACCTACAATCCCAGCCCAATATGGGGATTTAGACATGAGTTTTTAGATAAAAAAAAAAATCAGTATTATGGATATTTATAGCATGTGTCCAGTCTTGCAGAACTCCATCTTCTTCCACATCATTTGTAATATGAACTGCTCTTAAACCACTTTAATACATTGTTATTGGGAAACTTCTTTTACACAGTACCTACCAAGCAGCAGATCAATATTCTTAATACAGAGATGCCCTTTCCATTACCACAAAAACCTGTGCAAGCAGCCAGCTGCTGAACAAAGAGCACAGTTCTCATCGGGCCTATTCCTAACATGTCTCCACTCCATTGGGATGAAACATTTTGCTCAGATGGGTAGAAGATGGGGGGCGGGAGGTGGGAATGGCATTTAAAGTAACAGTTAAGAAGCTTGATTACAGAGGAAGTTTGAAAGACAGAGCTAAAATAAATTTATTTACACCTACAGGATGCTTACCATTTACAATCAAAGCCATCTGCTCATATGCAATCATAATGCTATACTCGATGCTTTATAAACATCCTTTATAAACTGCCATGACATTAGATGTTTATGTCACAGTTACACACTTAAAAAGTCTAAAATGATATAACAAAATGGTACGAAAAGGAATGAAAATTAAGCACTGGCTGAGAAATGGGGTAAAGCTGAAAGGAGAGAGGAAACAAGGAAAACACTATTTTTTTTAAAAAAGTCATTTTTTAGGAACAAAATTTTATAACATTGTTTTATTTCTAAATTTGCTACGAAAAACTTTATTCAAAATATAGCCTTTTCATGCAGTTATTACATTTATCTTTTCCTCCTGCTATCATTATGATCTGAGACAACAAAATTGAATTGAAAAATAATTAGAAAGGATGCAACCTGTGGCACCAGAGGGATTGAACTTTTCTCTAAAACCAATTCTCCATGTCTTTTCTAACACTATTGCTTTTCAATGGACTAAAGCTGCAATACATCCTTTCTAGACCAGCTTTATCATTTTCACAACTATGGTTGCTATGACAACAGGATGCAGTTGATCTGTGCTGTTTTCATTTTCCCCATTTGAGTTGCCATAACAACACAATCATTCTGCTTTTTTCCAATATGTAACAACTTTATTTTAGGATTGTATTATTAAGGACACTGGATTTCCCCACGAAGAAAACAAATAGCACGGTTTATATAAGAATTTTAATTAAATATATAATAATCAGTTTTAAGATCTTTTGGGGAAAGAGTTACTTTCATCATATAAACACAAACCCCGGGCTGGGGTTGTGGCTCAGCAGCAGAGCACTTGCCTAGCATGTGAGGCACTGGGTTCGATCCTCAGAACCACATACAAAAAATAAGCAAAAAAAGGCTTGCTGTCCACCTACATCTACAAAAAAAAACAAAAAACAAAAAACAAACACAAACATCAACAAATCCTGGTATGTGCTGAAATATATTAAGACTGTTTACCATTAGTAGTGACTGATTTTTGTACAGACCTTGACAAGCAAAAGATAGTAATAACCATCATGCTTATGAGCTGTGGGGAAGTATCTGTTAATACCTGTCCCAAAGGGCTGGAGGTATAGCTCAGTTTGTAGAGTGCTTGCTTCACATGCACAAGGCCCTTAGTTTAATCCCCAGACAGGGACTGGGGATTGTGGCTCAGTGGTAGAGCACTTGCCTCGCATGCCTGAGGCACTGGGTACGATCCTCAGCATCACATAAAAATAAATAAAAATAAAGATATTGTGTCCATCTACAACTAAAAAAAATTTTTTTTAATAAAATAAAGAATGAAGACAGTTCTATACTACTTACTTTGCTGTGGTAATTCAACACCACTTGTATCAAAACAGAACAGAAGACTTTATACTAGCTAAATTCCACTTAAAAATCTACCTTGTGGGGCTGGGGCTGTAGCTCGGTGGCAGAGTGCTTGCCTAGCATGCGTGAGGCACTGGGTTCGATTCTCAGCACCACATATAAATAAATAAAATAAATAAAGATCCATCAACAACAACAAAAAATTTTTTTTAAAAAAATCTACCTTGTATTCAAGCATTTTTGTAGAAGAATTCTGCACAAAGTTCAAATACACTTACAGCATAAAAATTTATTTATAAAAATTCACATTCATAGATAAGATTAAAGAAAACCAATTATTGCTTAAAAATGTAAAGTATTTTGGCTACTGTATCACCATATCCAATACTAGCACTATTATGTTGGGGCACATGAGCATAGAAAGCGCTTTTTTTAAAAAAAAAAATGTTTTTGGTAGTTGTAGATGAACAGCATGCCTTTATTTGTTTCATCATTATGTGCTGCTAAGGTTTGAACCCAGTGCCTCACACATGCTAGGCAAGTGCTCTACCACTGAGCCATAGCCCCAGCCCTAGAAAGTGCTTTTTAAAGAGCTCTCAAATAGCCATGGACATATATACACGTATACTTATTGCTTATAAACAAAACATGTAAATATCAATACTATTTAAGGAAAAAAATATGTAAATGTTGCTAAATTTCTCATCAGTCCCCTACAGGCACGTAAAAGACTATTTACAATACTGTAGTATTTTTACAGGATAAAACTAATTTTCACATATTAGTGTAACAAGACCCATTTTAATTTTAATCACATCTGAGATAATTTAATAAATTTTGTAGTGTGCAGTGAACTGAAAAAATATAATTTATTTAAACAAACCTGAGAATCAAAAATAAATTTAAAGTCTTTCATAACAATTACTTCTTAAGTTCCTTTATTAAAGAAAAAATAGCCACTGCTATTTCAAATTTGGAAATAACTTTTAAACAGTTCATATTTTAACCATTTTTTTAAAAAAGAGGGATTTAGGGGCTGAGATTATGGCGCAGTGGTAGTGTGCTCGCCTAGCACGCTTATATAAGGCACTGGGTTCTATCCTCAGCACCACATAAAAATAAAATAAAGATATTCTGTCACCTACAACTAAAAAATAAACATTTAAAAAAAAAAAAAAAGAGGGGTTTAACCCAACTACTCGATCAAGATTTTTTCTATCCTTAGCCAGGCACTGTGGTACACACCTGTAATCTCAGCTTCTGAGGAAGCTGAGGCAAGAGGATTGCAAATTCAAAGCCAGCCTGAACAACTTAGAGAAAACCTGGCTCAAGAACAAAAAAAAAAAGGAGGGGGAGGTGCAGATGTAGTGGTAGAACACTTGTTTAGAATGCAGGTGGCCCTGGGTTCAACCCTCACTACTGCGAAAATAAATAAATCAACAAACAGGACCTTTCTTTAGTATTTTATCCATATTCCAGAAAATGCATAACTTTAACATAATATCAAAAATGAGCAGCTCTAGCAAGAGGGAGGTTACATTACTTAGAGGTGGAAACAGGGATGGTAATAGCAGCGAAGATGTCCTGAAAGAAAAGGTAAGAGACAGGCAAGGACAAAACAAATTCTAATGCCAGTAAGACCCTCGCGTGAAAATTAAATGAACTGAGCTAAATAATAGAAAGCCTCTCTTTCTCCAACCTGCTCCAAAACCCCCTTTGTGAGGCCTAAACTTCCCTAACAAACACTACTTGCAATATCTAAATTAGCTGAAGCCAGTAGAACCTATAAACTGTAAGCAAGATGATGCAGTTGTATATAATGCAATAAAGTGAATTTAGGTGCTAATGCTGCTGGAGTTACATAAACAAGACGTTTGTGACACACTATGGCAGGATCAGTAAGTTACTTGTGCATGTATGTCCCAGCATTTTTTCTAACTGATATGACTCATTCAGAACATCTCTTTAAAAACAGCCTCTGGCAAAATCTCTAGGCTTTCTGTGTGAGTGGGCATGTATTCCTATCTGTGCTATATCTGTTATACCTGCTGGAATTCACTGGTCAAATTGTTATTCCTACCCTAATCTGACATGTCTGACCATGTACTCCACAAGAAATTGCAGTCTTCTGGATAATCACCTAACACCCTTCTCAAGAATGAGTTATGCCCTGTCCAGACTGGCAAGAATGTTAACCTTTACTCTCTAGGCCTTTTTTGTTTCTCCCTTCTGCTCCCAGAGTAGAGGTAGTCTTTTTGCTTAACTCACAGCTGGTCAGTCTGTGACTATATTTTTTGGCAGGAGGAAAAAAGAAGAAATCTTTTTTTTTAAACAGGGGGACGGGTACTGGGGATTGAACTCAGTGGCACTCTACCACTAAGGCACATCTCCAGACCTATTTTGTATTTTATTTAAAGATAGGGTCTCACTGAGTTGCTTAGCGTCTCGTTTTTGCTGAGGCTGGCTTTGAACTCATGATCCTCTTATCTCCTGAGTCACTAGGATTACAGGTGGGTGCCAGCGGCCTTTTTAAAATACTAATTATCTTTTAAAATATCCAATTTCCAAGATTTTTATTTAAAAATAACTATTGACCAGAAGAATGAGAAAGTTATAATCCATTTATTATGTGTCAAAATGCCTTCTATGTCATGTATAACTAATTAGAACAAATAAAAAAGTTTTTAATTTAAAAAAATAACTGTGTTGCTATTCAAACCATTCCAAATTGAAATAATGCATTATTGTAGAAGGAAGGAAGGAAGGAAAGTAGGTAAGTCAAGTTAGTTAGGTGGGTGTAGTAAGTATCATATGCCTGTAACCCCAGCTGCTTAGAAGGTGGAGGCAGGATTGCCAAATCCAAGGCAGGCCTGGACAAACTTATTGAGATCCTGTCTCAAAAAACAAATAAATAAAAAGGAACTGGGAAGAAAAGAAAAGAAGAGGGGAGGGGAGGAGAGGGGAGGGGAGGAGAGAGGAGAAAAAGAGAAAGAACTGGGGGATGTAAATCAGTGGTAGAAAAGTTTCCTAGCATGTGTGAGGCCCTAGGTTTATATCTCCAGTGTTTACCAAACACATGCACACAAGCGCACACACACACACACACACACAAAGAATTCTGCATTATTCTGGCTAAAACTGTTCAAAGGATAAAGGATTACTATTCTAACTTATGGACCTTTTAATGATATGTGAAATCTGAAGAGAAACAGAAAACACGAAGAACTCAATTCCACCACAATGATATATTTTCATCCCTTTCATTATACCAGTTGGTTTCCAAGGTAGGTTATGCATATGCCAGGAGGCAGGCAAGATGATCCTTTAAGGAATAGGGAGGGGACTATTAGAACTATAATCCCAGGAACTCCAGAGGCTGAGGCAGGAGGATTACTAATTCAAAGGCAACCCAACAACTTGGCAAGGCCCTAGCTAACTTAGCAAGACCCTGTCTCAAAATAGAAATAGAAGGGCTGGGGATGTGGCTCAATGGTTAAGTGCCCCCTGGTTCAATCCCCAGTACAAAAAAAAAGGAACTTTCAATCAAATTAAGTTTTAGCTTAAAAAATTTTTTCTTCAATCCTTTCTAATGTTTGTTATGTAGACTGAGTTAGGTTAGATGGTGAAAGGTCACACAGGAACCAAGTTCAAATAGAGGGCAGGAATTCTGCAAAACCTACAGTGTGCCTCGGATTTAAGAATATTATCTAGCCAGGTTTTTTGGCACATGCCTGTAAATCCCAGCAACTCAAGAGGCTGAAGCGGGAGAATTTCCAGTTTGAGGCCAGCCTCAGCAACTTGGTGAGATCTGTCACAAAACAAAAAATTAAAGGGGCTAGGGATGTAGCTCAGTGGCAGAGCATCCCTGGGTTTAATCCTCAATACCAGCCCCCCCCCCAAAAAAGAATATTATCTAGTTTAAAATAAACTATCAATCGATGACCCTTCTCAATTTCTTTGCACAAGCCATCATTTGTTATTGTAAAAAGTAAAACCAGGGCTGTGGCTGTGGCTCAGTGGTAGAGTGCTTGCCTCGCATGCGTGAGGCACTGGGTTCAATCCTCAGCACCACATAAAAATAAATCAATAAAGATATTGTGTCCACCGACAACTAAAAAATATTTTAAAAAAAAAGTAAAACCAATATTGAACTAACCGTCAATGAAAAAAATGGACCAAAAAAGTGTCAGTACAACTATTTGGGCATGATTTAAACATACACAGGTGTTTATGTTGACCCTAAGCGTATATACTATGCCTTAATATAGTAGTAGATAACCATGGCAAGGCATGAATAAATTTGCAATTTGTAAGTTGATAAAATACTTAGGCTGGGTACTTGAAATATTTTCTGAAGGCTATTGTTCTAGATAGCAAGTTTCTGAGATTTATATTTTAAAGAATTTAGCAAATTATGGTACATGTCAATACTGCCATTTTTATAGTTTTTTAATAAACTCAATACCTGATGAAACTAATACTTGATGAAAAAGCACTTTGTAAAGTCCGAACTAAGACAGCTTAAACCATGCTAAGAAATAAGAACAAATTTCCTTTTTGCATTTATCATAATTGATTCAAGGACAATTTATTAACCTAAAATGAAGAAACAAAGAACTCTATATACAGATAGTACTATGTTGAATTTATTTATTTTAGTACTGGGATATTGAGCCCAAGGGGCATTTAACCACTGAGCCACATCCCCAGCCCTTTTTTGTAATTTTATTTAAGACAGGGTCTCACTAAGTTGCTTAGGGCCTTGCTAAATTGCTGAGGCTGGCTTTGAACCCTCAACCTCCCTGCCTCAGCCTCTGAGCTGCTGGAATTACAGGCATGTGCCACCACACCTGGCTTAATACTATATTTTAGATAAGCTCCATTTACTTGTAAATTAAGTCTCTAGTTCCAGTATAACCAAACAATATATTCTGAAGTAGTAAATTTCAAAAAAGTGTTCTCATCTGAATATATTTCTTTTGAGAATCAAAAATGATTCAGAAATATGTTAAGAGCTTCAAATTCTGCTATTTTCTAAGCCTAATATAACTCCTTAAAGGTTATAATAGTTGAATCAAAGAAGTAATTACCACATAGAATAAATAATAATCCATACAAATTGTTTTAAAAGACAAATCAGATTTCATGCCATACCAAGAAATCTTGGTTATATCCAGACTAGTTTCAGGAAAAGTTGTTTTTTTTTTTTTGGTACCGGGGATTGAACTCAGGAGCACTCGAGCACTGAGCCACATCCCCAGCCCTATTTTGTGTTTTATGTAGGTCTCACTGAGTTGCTTAGTGCCTCGCCATTGCTGAGGCTGGCTTTGAACTTGCAATTCTCCTGTCTCAGCCTCCCTAAGTGCTGGGATTACAAGCGTGAGCCACCGCGCCCAGCAGGAAAAGTTCTTTAGGAAAAGTTTTTTGTTTTTTTGTTTTTGGTACTGAGGATTGAACTCAGGGGCACTCGACCACAGAGCCACATCCCCAGCCCTATTTTGTGTTTTATGTAGAGACAGGGTCTGAGTTGCTTAGCACCTTGCCATTGCTGAGGCTGGCTTTGAACTCGCGATTCTCCTGTTTCAGCCTCCCAAAGTGCTGGGATTACAGGCGTGCGCCATCGCGCCCGGCATAAGCAAAGTTCTTATAAAACTTTAATAATCAAGAGTAAAACTTTAAAAAATGATAGAGAACCATTTATATTTACCTCTACCCCACAATCATCAGAATATATATCTGAGCCAGGCATAGTAATATATATACTGTAATCCTAGCAATTTGTGAGGCTGAGACAGGAGGGTTGCAAGTTTTAGGCCAGCCTCAACGTAGCAAGACCCTGTCTCAAAATAAAAAAGTAAACATGTCTAAGGGTGCAGCTCAGTGGTAAAGTACCCCTGTATCCAGTCCTCAGTACCAAAAATAAAAATAAATACTTATTTGAGGGAGTGGGGGTGTATATATATATAGCTCAGTGGTACAGTGCTTGCCTAAGCATGTTCAAGGCCCTGGTTTAATGCCCAGTGCCACCAAGGGAAAAAAAAAATTTCAATTGCCCACAAGATTTAAAAACTATATAATTAATCTGTTTCAACTGACATGACTCCTTAAAAAGTAATTTAAATCTGCTTGAGACAGAAAAATTAGAAAAGAATGCTAGACAGTACATTAACCCTTAAAAGTTGCTTTTTTTTTTTTTTTTTAATCAAAATACACAAAGTTTGTAACAGATGGCAGGGTATTATTTATTTATTTATTTCTTACTTTCTCGAATTTGTTCTAATATCTTAAAAGAAAATAATCCCAGCAGCCTGGGGGCTGAGATAAGAGGATCATGCGTTCAAAGCCAGTCTCAGCAAAAGCAAGGCGCTAAGCAACTCAGTGAGACCCTGTCTAAATAAAATACATAGGGCTGAGGATGTGCCCCTGAATTCAATCTCTGATACCAGAAAAAAAAAAATCATATGAGGCTGGGGTTATAGCTCAGTGCTATAGCACTTGCCTAGCATGTTTCAATTCTCAGCAATACATATAAATAAATTAATTAAATAAAGGTTCAACGACAACTAAAAAAACAAAAGCATCCTATGGAGGAATGTTAGATAGCATGTTCCTGTAATCCCAGCTACTCAGAAAGCTGAGGCAGGAGGATCTCAAATTCCAGGCCTGCTGGTGCTGTGGACCACACCTATAATCCCAGCACTTTGGGAGGCTGAGACAGGAGGATCAGGAGTTCAAAGCCAGCCTCAGCAACGGGAAGGCACTAAGCAACTCAGTAAGACCCTGTCTCTAAACAAAACACAAAATAGGGCTGGGGATGTGGCTCAGTGGTCGAGTACCCCTGAGTTCAATTCCCAGTACCAAAAATAAAAATAAAAACTTGTGATTCCCCATGCAAACTTGGTGACATTTTGGATGTACTTTGTTTCCTTCTAATTAATTACATTTACCCTTAATCCAAGCTCTATAAAATCAATCTCATTTTAAAATAAAAAACTTTAGGAGTATATAGCTAAGTGGTAGAGCAAGGCCCTGGTTTTGATTCCCAGCATCATCCAAAAAAAAAGTAAACTCTATGGTTTCAGTTAAGCAATCAAAATTTCAAATCTTCTACATCTTGTCCTCAGTTTATCTCCCCACTTTTTAAGCCTCTCTAAATACTGAATTTTTGGAAGGAAAGGGGGCAGGATGGGAGATTGAACCCAGAGCTTCATGCATGCTAGACAAGTGCTCTATCATTAAACTAAAGTATCCCCAGTCCTTAAAATACTCAAATTTTACCTATTATATATTTAATTTCTCAATGTCTCTTCTTATATCTATTCTATAAGGAACCACTCTTTTTAGATCTCAAGTACATTTTCAAATCAATTAAAAACAAGATCTTTCTTTCCTAATAGAAATTAATTGGGGCTATTAGTACAAATTCATCAATCCCTTAGCCCTTGGGAAAAAAACAATTTGTCAAATCCTAGTCTGGCCAAAAATTGGCTAGTGATTCCCATCCCTAGCTCATAAATACATACTTAAAAAAAAAAAAAAAAAAACCACAAAACTTAATAATGAGAATTGTAATTTACACCAACTACTCATAAGAAATTATAGTTCTGCTGACTGGCAAGTAATTTGCAAAGGCAGATCAGTTTAGCTACATAAAATAAATATCCACCTGCACATACTAGCACTAATCAGGGCGTGAAATTAAACTTTTTATTTGAAAAGAAATAGCTGCTTCAAGGCTGTGATTTAGTCTGGAAATCAAATATTAAGGTCATCCTCTTCTTTCTGATGTTTATAGTATTTCTAATAGAGGAAGGAAGGGAGGAGGACCAACTAGTTAACTTTTTTTTTTGGTATTGAAGATTGAACTCAGGGGTACTCGACCACTGAGCCACATCCCCAGATCTATTTTGTGTTTTATGTAGAGACAGTGTCATTGAGTTGCTTAGCCCTTGCATAGCGCCTCGCCCTTGCTAAGGCTGGCTTTGAACTCTATTCTCCTGTCTCAGCCTCCCAAAGTACTGGGATTACAGGTGTGTGTGCGCCACTGCGCCCAGCTCTGGTTAACTTCTACAAAAGTGAAAACATCCCTAAGACATGACAAATTTGCTACTTGCTTTATTAACAGCACACACAACTGAACCAAGTTGAAGAGTATACAGAGATGATTTAAAAACCTGAAAACCAAACTGACCTGTATGGATATTGTTTAGTCAGCTTTGGCGTTACTCTGATCAAAATACCCATTAAGAACAACTCAGAGGAGGAAATTTATTTGGGGTTCACAATTTCAAAGATCTCAGTCCATGGACTGCCAACTCTATTGCTCTGGGCCCAAGGTGAGGCAGCACATCATAGGGGAAGGGACCAGAGGCCAGGGTCAAGAAACAGAGAACATGGGAACACCCATCTCCACTGGAGGAAAGGTACACCCTTCCAGGGCAAGTCCCCATGACCCACTTCCTCCAGCCGGGCCCCAATTTCCTACAGTTACCACCTGGTTGGTTCAAACTACAATGGACTGATTAGGTTACAGTTCTTGCAATGCAATCATTTTACCTCTGAATATTCCTGCATTAAATACAGGAACTTTCGCGGGGACACCTCATACCCAAACCATAACAGATATCTGCCCAATTTGGTCAAAACTAAGTGATCAGTGTTTTACTGAACAGGCAAAGAAAAGTCAGCAGATATAAATGCTACAGTAAGTTTTTAAATAGCCCATAATGATTTCCATTAAAATACAACCAATTTTAGCCCCACTCGGTGGGTGGACACCTATAATCCCAGTGGCGTGTGAGGCTAAGGCAGGGGACGCGAGTTCAAAGCCAGCCTCAGCAAAGGCGAGGTGCTAAGCAACTCAGTGAGATCCTGTCTCTAAACAAAATACAAAATAGGGCCAGGGATGTGGCTCATTGGTCAAGTGCCCCTGAGTTCAATCCCAGTACCCAAAAATAAATAAATAAATTTGAAACATCCAATCATTTTTATTCTGTTTCTGCTTTCCTCAGCTCTTTTCTATTTATAAAGCCAACCTATCCTTGCTCAGCTCATTGGAACACTCATTCTATTTTGTAGAAGTGTTGTCCAATTCTAGAATTGCAAATAAAAGCCAATGAAGATCTTTAAACTAAATTTGTCCTAATTTTGCCTTTTAACAATAGCTTTATAATGGAGAAATCTGGTGAATATACCTTTACTCAAATCATCAAATATAACATCATCAATATGTTAACAACTGACATCATGTACTTTCAGAGATGATGGATGCACTGAGAAAAAATTCACAGTATATATTCCTGCCAAAACCTTTTAACCTGAATCTAAACGTGAGAAAACAATCAGACAAATCCAAATACGGGACATTCTGTAAAAATTACCCCAGATTCTTCAAAAGTATGAATTCCATGAGTAAAACAATGTTATGAAACTGTTGAAATTAAAGAAGCTTAAGGAGACATTATATACAATGTGACTGTATTCTAAATTTAAAAAAGAAAAAGAAAAAACTGTAAAGAACATTATTAGGACAAGTAGGGGACTGTGACTATGAAATACATATTAGATGATAAAATGCTATCAAGTATTACTGATGGAATCTTATAATTATAAAAGAGAACGCTTTTATTGTTAGAAAAGATAAGCAGAAGTAGAGGTAAGTATGTGTGCAACTCAAATGATTTGGAAAGAAAAATACAGACAGCTATATACAGAGAAAAATCAAATGCAGCAAAATTTTAACAATTAGCCAATCCATGTGAAAGGTATGTAAGATCATTGTGTTTTTCTCACCATTTTTCTATAGATTTGAAAAAACAATACTACTACTCACACATCTCTTCAAAAATATATTTCTCCCAAATAAGTCAAAAGATAATACAAATAAAAGGAAAAAATACAGATGCTCCTTGACTTATGATGGGGTTACATCCTGATTAAACCCCTCAAAAACTGAAAAAAACATTAAGTCAAAAAGGCATTTGGGCTGGGGCTGTAGCTCAGTGCAGAGTGCTTGCTTGCCTAGCATATGTGAGGCACTGGGTTCAAACCTAAGAACCGCATAAAAACAAACAAGTAAAATAAAGGTATTATGGGGCTGGGGTTATGGTGCAGTGGTAGCGTGCTCACCTAGCACGCGAGAGGCACTGGGTTCGATTCTCAGCACCACATAAAAATAAAATAAAGATATTCTGTCCACCTACAACTAAAAAATAAATATAAAAAAAAATAAAGGTATTATGTCTATCTACAACTACCAAAAAAAATTTTTTTAAATGCATTTAATGCACCTAACCTACCAAACATTATAGCTTAGCAACACAGTACATGGCAGAGTATTACTTATTTAAATTCATGGTCACATGGGCTAACTGGGAGCTGCACAGAGTGCATCACAAGAGAGTCTTACTGAATAGAACTAAGGAAAAGATCAAAATTCAAAGCAAGGTTAGAACTGAATGCACACTGTTTCACATCATCACAAAATCGAAAAATCGTAAGTCAAACAAACCATCATAAATTGGGGACTATATGTAGTTCAAAAAGACAAAAGCAACTACAACACTCTATAAAATAGCTACTCTAAAATGAATGCTCATTCTAAAGTTCACCTATAATTTATATTTATAGTACATTCTGACATTAATTTTATGCATATTCTCTTACTGGATCCTCAAAACAAACCATTAGATATAACAGTTGTTATTCACCTTAGGGATGAAGAAACTGAGGAACAGACTTAGTATAGCATATTGGTTAAGAGCACTCACTCTGGACCTAGAATGTCTAAGTTGGAATACCAGCTACGCCATTTACTAACTGAATAATTTTGAAGAAGTAACTTAACCTCTCTTTTCCTCAGTTTCCACATTTATAATTCAGGATAACAATACTATATACCTAATAAGATGAGATAATCACTTATTCTTTAAAAAAAAGAGTTCATCTATAGAAAGTGCGTAGAATCCTACATAGCATACAGTGAAGTGTTTGCTGCCATTACTACTATTGTTATTTTATCCCAACCATCATCCCAAGGTCAGAGAGATGAAATGAAGACAAAACTTGAAGCCAGATCTTCTTGTCTCCAAATCCTGTGTAATACCTACTATGCTAATAGTGTTTCAATCACTTATATAAAACAGAAAAATGACATGACAAAGGTCTTCACAAAAAAGGTTGTGCACATGAACATGACAGAGTGCACGAATAAGAAAAGTGTGCTAATTAAAAGAAATTGTTGTGGGGCTGGGGTTGTGGTTCAGTGGTAGAGCGGTTGCCTAGCATGTGTGAGGCACTGGGTTCAATCCTTAGCAGCACCACATATAAATAAATAAAAATAAAAGCCTACCAACAGCTAAAACAAAATAAAAAATATTAAAAAAAAAATTGTTGTAATGTAATCCATCTTTAAGAGAAAAAACATTAGGCAGCAGGTGGCACACAACTGTAATCCCAGGAACTTGGGACGCTGAGGCAGGAGGATATCAAATTCAACATCAGACTCAGCAACTTAGCAAGACTCTCAAGCAACTTAGCAAGGCCCTATATCCAAAAGAAAAAAGAGACTGGAGATGTAGTTCAGTGATAAAGCACCCATCAGTTCAATCCACAGTACAAAAGAGAGAGAATGAGAGAGAGAGAGAAATACACACACAACCTTAGATGCTTACATAGTTTACAACTTCCAAAATATTTTCACTACTTAAAATTTAATTTAGTCCTTACAACAGCTCTTTGATACAATCGTAGGTATTATCTTTGCTTTCCAGATAGGGAAAATGAAACTCAAAAAGGTCCAAGCAACTTACTCAACATCTGAGCAACTTTTAGAAAATAGAATGAGAGAACCAGGTCTTGTTTCCATCACAGCACAGTGTAAAATTTACATTCTAATCTAAACTAAACTGATTACAAAGTATTTCAAAGAAAACATACTAATCAGACAGGTAGAACTCCTACACTGTCAGTTAAAAACAACAACAAAAAATTATCATTAGTCCATTCAACAAAACAGATGTCATTTTGAAGAGCTTTGATATTTGTCTTAAATACCTTTGAAAACAAGGATCAAAAAATATGAACTCTTATAAAAAGGACTTTATTGTATTTTTATAGCTTATTACATACCTTGTAACAATCATTTTGTTAAATGTGAATGTCAGTTTTATTTTCAGTCTCTTTTTTCCTGGCTATTTACAAGCTTTGTAAGAATCGTTCCTTAATTAAGTCTAAACATAGTTTTATATAAATGGATTCCTGGAAATAAAACGTTCAGACTTAAGAAATGATTGTTACAGAGACTGTAACAGGCCGTAAAAAAACGAATGCCACTTTAAACAAAGATTTCTCATTTTAATTAAAAAGATAATCATCAGAACATTCCTACACTTAACAGAACCATTTAAAAAAGCTTCTTTGGAAAAAAATATGGAGTATCTTACTCAGACTTCTGCAGTATAATCTCTAATATATTTAAATAAACTTTCAATGAAATGATAGTAGGAAATATGATTTACTATACCTTCATTTTAAAGATACAATGAGAGAAAGCAGGTCCAAATTAGATAAACCTCATTCTAATTCTTTTTTTTTATTATTATTTCTATTTTTTGGTACCAGGGATTGAACCCAGGGGGCACTTAACCACTGAACATCATCCCCAGCTCTTTTTTATACTTATTTAGAAACAATGTTACTTAAGGCCTTGCTAAATTGCTGAGGCTGGCTTTGAACTCCCAATCCTCCTGCCTCAGCCTCCCAAACCACTAGGATTATAGGAGCGCCCCACTACACCCGGCTCATTCCAATTATTTTTTTAACATGAATGTTTCCAAGATTATATTTTCAGACAAGATATTGGTAAAACACATTTAAGAAGACTTAGGAGGCAAAGCTGGGCATGGTGGTGCACACCTGTCATCCCAGGGACTTGGGAGTCTGAGGCAGGAGGATCGCAAGTATGAGGCCAGCCTCAGCAATTTAGACAGACTCTCAGCAACTTAGTGAGACCCTGTCTAACAATAAAAAAAAAAGAACAGGATGTAGCTCAGTGGTAAAGTGCCCTGAGTCAATCCCCAGTACCATTAAATAAATAAATAGATAAATAGATGAAGAATATTTAGGATCCATGGCAAATATAATCCCAGGAGACTGAGGCAGGAGGATTTCAAGTTCAAGCCCAGCCTCAGAAATTTAGTGAAACTATGTCACCAAAGAACAAAAAGGGCTGGAGATATATATATATATATATATGGCCCAAAGGTAGAAAACTCATTTTCAATCCCTAGTACTGGACCCCCACAAAAAAAAAAGAAAAAAAGAACATTTAGGAAATACTTTTTTAAAAAATTGTTTTAGTTGTTGATTGACCTTTATTTATTCATTTATTTATATGCTGTGCTGAGGATTGAACCCAGTGCCTCCCACATGCAAGGCAAACACTCTACCCCTGTGCCACAATCCCAGCCCACTAGGAAATACTTTTTAAACATAACTACATGTGAACATGACAAGGATTTATACAGTTAGTTTGGGGGAGTGTGGGTTTTTTGGGATTTTTTTTTTTTTTTTTTGGCTGGGCATCCAACCCAGGGCCTTCCACATGTGAGGCAAGTACTCTACCACTGAACCACATCCCCAGTCCTATAGTTTATTGATTCAGTTTGTATATGTAAGGTTTAAGGGGGGGGGCATATTCAGAAGACTATCAATCAAAGGTGATACACATACCTCCATAAAGAGTGTCTACTCAGCTGGATGCGGTAGTGCACCCCTGTAATCCCAGCACTTTGGAGGCTGAGACAGGAGAATCAAGAGTTCAAAGCCAGCCTCAGAAATGGCGAGGCTCTGAGCAACTCAGTGAGACCCTGTCTCTACATAAAACACAAAATAGGGCTGGGGATGTGGCTCAGCGGTCGAGTACCCCTGAGTTCAATCCCTGGTGCCAAAAAAAAAGTGTCTACTCCCAAATTCTGATAAGAGTCGAAGCAATCCATTCTGATTTTCTAAGTGCCATGCCTGAATATAGTTGAAGGATGTGAAAAACTGTTAGAAGCATTGACTGGATGAGGCAGGACTCTTCAATTAATTCATCTGACTAACTTTTAAACTGTTTATAACTAAAATCATGTAAAAATTTATAAAGTTAGGCAACATTCCAAGACAGAATGAAGTAGATCTATGAGCTATCATTATAATTAACTGCAATTTGAAAATCAAATACATCAGTGTTCTTCTACTTAGGTCATCTTTTCTAAATAACACTGAATACTAAAACCTGAATCACTGCTTGAAAGTCTACAGTAATATATTAATGGAAACTGCTTCAAAGTGGACTATATTTTTCCAAGGAAACAAGCTATAACGGAGAAGCTATTTCCTAACTGAGAACTTGGTAGCAAAGAAAGTGCTGATATGACTAACACCATCATAAGAAAGACTTAATAACTATAAAACTCTACAATCATTAAAAAGTAAGAAATTACATTCCAGCTTCCAAAAAAACGGGAATAACATGTTGGTGATCAGCAAGTATGCATTCAAAATGTATAAAGCATAATTCTTCCATATTCACTAATTAAACAAATTTAACCTCAAGCTAATAACCAACTAAAATAAACACTAAACATTTAATTATCAATCACTTAGCTTTGCTTCTTACTGCTGCTTGGGATAATTTACAAAGAAGGGAGATGAAGTAGATGGGGACAAATAAATAAATTAGTCAAAAGAAAGCCTTTGTTGCCTCCAAATTATTTTCCTGAATAAGGAAAAGATTCAAAATCATATTATTCACCTATGTTACCAGGAGAAGGAGATCAGTAGTTGCTGACTAAGATCATGATGATCTTGATCACATTAGTGTTTCTCATTTATTTTTTGCTTTATTAAAAAAAAATTATAGGAAGAAGAAGTAAAATGTAGACTGACCACTGAAAAATATTATAGGATGACAAGACATTTTTCTTTCTCATGTGCCTATCTCTTCAGTTTCTTAAAAGCCACACATATCCTACTTAAGACCAAAGGCCACTAAAAAAATGCTGTATAGTCACTCTCATCTTCAAGGTCACAGGACTTACTTAAAACTGGGTTTTTGTTTTTGTTTTTTGCAGTGGTGGGAATTGAGAATGGAGCATTCTACCGCTAAACTACATTCCCAAAACTTTTTAGTTCTTATTTTGAGACTATCTTCCACTAATTCTCCAGGCTGGCCTTGAACTCTTGATACCCCTACCCTCAGCTTTCTGAGACACTGGGGTTACAGGCATGCATCATCATGCCTTGCCTTATTTGAAACTTCCTACATAGGTTTACCCTTTTAAAATATTCACAAGCAGGGTGCAGTGGCACATGCCTGTAATCCCAGCCACTTGGGAAGCTGAGACAAGAGAATCGCTAGTTCAAAGCCAGCCTCAGCAACGGCAAGGTGCTAAGCAACTCAGTGAGACCTTGTCTCTACATAAAACAAAATAGGGCTAAGGATATGGCTCAGTGGTCGAGTGCCCCCCAGTTCAATCCCTAGTACCAAAAAAAAAAAGAGGCATCTGTTGGAGAAATACAAATTAAAACCACAAAAAGATATCACTACACATCTATTCACTAACTAAAATAACAAATACTGATAATTCCAAGTACTAAGGATGCCAGGCATATTTTACTTTCCTCAAGAGTTCTTTTTCTAGCCAGGTACAGTGGCGTATGTGGCTCAGGAGGCTAAGACAGGAGGATGGTGAGTTCAAAGACAGGCTCAGCAAAAGCAAGGTGCTAAGCAACTCAGTGAGACCCTGTCTCTAAATAAAATATAAAATAGAGCTGGGGATGTGGCGCAGTAGTCAAGTGCCCGGAGTTCAATCCCCGGAGTACCGCCCCTCCCCAACAAAAAAAGGTGTTTTTTTCTTCATTTGTCCTATCCTGCTCCCAGCAAAGTATATTCACTCTCTCTCCCAAATATCCCTGAAATGTTTTTCTTCCTTTTCCATATACTTAGTGCATTAGCTCAAGTCCACAATGCCTCTTGTCTACACTATGATAAAGCCTTTAAATGGCCTCCCTCCTCAATCCAGTCCACTCTGAATCAAACCATTAGTTTTAGTTTTTGTTTGTCTTTTTGTAGTACTGAGGAATGAACACGCCAGGCCAGCACTCTACCTCTCAGCTGGCCTTATTTTATTTTGAGACAGCTAAACTGGTCTAGCTAAACTGCTAAACTGGTCTAGCTAAACTGCTCAAGGCTGGCCTTGAACTTGCAGTCTTCCTACCTCAATCTCCCCTGCCTCAGCCCCCCTGGTAGCTAAGATTATAGTGCCCACTGCCACATTTTTCTTTGCTGTTACTGACCCCAGTGAGAACTAAATTCAAATGTAAATCACAGACCTTTCAGAAAAAAAGTGCTCAACAGACCTCAGATTTAAAATTAACAGCAACAAATAAAAAATTAAATTTTTAAAAAGCATCTAAAAACATCAAATACTTGAGAACAAATCTAAAAATATATATACAAACAAATCTAAAACATGATTTTTTTTTTAAATTTAGCTGTACTGAGATTGAACCCAAGGTCTCGTGCATGCTAGGAAAGCACTCTACCAGCTACATTCCCAGCCCTTAAAAAAAAGATAAAAATTCTGTACCTACGTACAAAGCTTCTCTATACAGAGATATTAAAGACCTAAGTAAATGGAAGGATATACCATTTTCGTGGTTACAAACCTCAATAATGTTAAGATTTCAGTTCTCCCAAAACTTATATATAGGTTCAGTACAATTCCAACGAACCCCCTAGCAGATGTTTTACAGAAATTGATTGTTCTAATACATGTGGAAATATGAAAGGCCAAAACTGCCAATTTAATCTTGCTGGTGGGGGTGGGGGGTTTGAGGAGCAGTCACATACAATCACATGCTAAGAACAGTTATAAAAAATACAATAACTAAGCAAGTGTGACCAGGTGCAGTGGTGCACAGTTGTCATCCCAGCTACTCAGGAGGCTGAAGCAGGAGGATCTCAAGGACCAAGCCAGTCTAGACAACTTAGCATGACCCTATCTCAAAATTAAAAAGGCTGGGGATATAGCACAGTGGTGGAGTGCTTGCCTAGCTCATGTGAGCTCTGGGTCCAATTCCTAGCGGAGGGTGGGGGTGATATTGACAAGAATACATAGACCATGATGTCAAGCACACACTTATAAACCCAGCTACTACTAAATTCAAGGTCAACCTGAAAAATAGCAGAACCATGTCTTTAAAAAAAAAAAAAAAGGGTATGGAATGGAGGTTGGTGGTAGAGTGCTTGCGTAGTATGCACAAGGCGCTGGGTTCAATCTATGGTACCACATACTCAAAAATATTCTATTGCAGAAGCAAGTTTATACCTCATATATGACAAAAGTGATCCAGCAATACAACAGAAAAAGAACAATCTTTTCTATATCTGACTGTTGGATCAAAAAAAGAAAAAAGAATCATGATTCTTACATCATACATAAAAATTATTTCCAGATGGACTACAGATCTAAATTGTAAAACAATAAAGTTTCTCAGGGTCTTGACATAACTATAACATCATGTTCATAGCAGCATTGTGAAGAAACAGCCCCAGTGTCCAATGACAGATGAATGATACAGTGTGGGGTTGGAGTGTACTCCAATGTTAGAGCATGTCCTTAGCATGCACAGGCCCTTGATTCAATCCCAAACATCAAAAACAAATTAAAATAAATAAAACATGGTATAAACACACAATAGACTATTATTCAGTCACAAAAGAAATAAGACAATACTGTAACAATGGGTGAACCTGGAGGACATAATGCTTAGTGAAATAAGACAAATACTGCTTGATTTCACTTATATGAAATAACTAGGGTAGTCAAATTCATCAAACTAAAATATAGCAGTGATTGCTAGTAGCTGGGAAGAGGGTGAAACGGGAAATTATTGTTTAGTGGGTATGGAGTTTCAGTCTTCTTACAAGATAAAAAATTCTGGAGACTGGCTGTACAACAATGTGACTATATTTAACACTACGTAGTGGTACACTTAAAAATGGTTAAGATAGGGCTGGGGTTGTGGCTCAGTGGTAGTGATGAACCCAGCCTAATTCTATTTTAAGATTAAAAGCCATTTCGACAAGAGGTCATAAAGGTTTATTTTTTTATTGTTTTACTTGCTTGGACCATGTATGGCTTTGACTAGGTAATTGCCCTCCTTAAAATCTCAGCGGTGTCCCCATGCTGGAAGCTGAGTTTACTCCCTTATATAAAGATGTTAAGCTATGTAAATCATTGATTTGCTATCTGCCTCTGTATTGCATTTGCCAAAACCCCGTCAGTTGTAAATTCCTAAGATATCTACCTTTATAATTCTCTGTTATAAAAACCTCCCTGCTTCTGGACAAGCTGCTGCCCTCACTTTTTGAAAGGGGCAGCCACCATACAGCTAATCTGTGTGCACAATATAAGCTTGCTTAATTTGATTTAAAATTGGAGTTGGTAGTCCTTTCTTTGCGTCGTGGGTTCAATAGTAGAGCACTTGCCTAGCATGTGTGAGGTACTGGGTTCAATTCTCAACACCCAATTAATAATAAATAAATAGGGGCTGGGATTGTAGCTCAGTGGTAGAGCGCTTGCCTTGCATGCAAGAGGCACTGGGTTTGATCCTCAGCACCACATGAAAATAAATAAAGATATTGTGTCCATCTACAACTAAAAAAATATTAAATAAAAAATAAAAATAAAATAAATAAAATTTGTTGAAAAAGTCAAGATAGCAAATTTTACATTATGTATATTTAACCACAATGAGAAAATTTTTTAAAATTTTACACACACACACA
>PVHX01024328.1:0-24215 GCA_004024805.1 Geosciurus inauris
TTATTCACCTCTGGACTTTGGCTTAGGCTGCTCCTTCACTCAGGAGTGCCTCTCACAACATTTTCACCACTAAACACCTCCTTATCCTCAGATTGTCAACATCTTTAGTCTGGGGCAAATAGTCCTTTCAGTTGATTTCCCAGAACCACATCATCTCCAGTTTGAGGAGACTTGGAGAGTTGTCTAATCCAACTCCCATCAGATGCTTGAGTACTGAGGTTAGAACTCCTCTACTCAGCAACCAATCCCCCAGAGTTCATTTGACTCAGGGACTTTCTTACCATCTCATGAGGCAGCTTGACTCATTTATGACCAGCTCAGCTATAAAGCCATCTCCTAATCAAACTAGGCCAGCCTCCCAGTAGGTTGTACCACTGGTCCTAGCTTGACTCCTTGGTACCATTTACTTTCTCTCTCTCTCTTTTTTTTCTTGGTACTGGAGATTGAACTCAGGGGCACTTGACCACTGAGCCACATCCCCAGCCCTATTTTGTGTTTTCTTTTGAGACAGGGTCTCACAGAGTTGCTTAGTGCCTCGCTGTTGATGAGGATGGCTTTGAACTCATGATTCTCCTGTCTCAGCCTCCTGAAGTGCTGGTATTGCAGGCTTGCACCACGCCTGGCTCCCATTTTTATCAGTGGTCAGAATGAGCCTTTTAAGTATAGATCATGCCACTCTGCTCAAACACACAGTCATTTCCCATCTCAGATTTAAAACCACAATCCTTGACCCAGGCCTCCAAATCCCTGAGCAATCTAACCCCCCATTCCCATACCTCCTTAGTCTCATTTCTGGTGCTGTCTCATTCAGATAGAGTAGCCTCCTTGCTGTTCCACAAGCAGGGTACACATGCTCCTGCTTCAGGGTGTTTGCACTCACTGTTGCTCCTTCCTGGTAAGTGGTTCTTCCAGATATCCATACAGATCATTTGCTCATTTCCTTTAGGTCTCTGCTTGAGTGTGCCCTTATCTCCATCTCTTTTAGCCTGCTTTATTTTTTAACATAGCATCCATCATCACCTAACATATTTATTTATTGTCTGTGTCCACTGGAATGTAAGTACTTCATATTGATGTAAACAGAGATCTAAGAATTTCAGATAGTGATATCTAATATGAAGAGAATAAAGTAGGGTTAAAAATTAGCAACATAAGGTTAAAAGAAAGGATGGTACAGTACATCAATAAAGATTTCTTTGAGGTGCTGACATGGGAACTGAGCCCTAGATGAGGATGAAGTAGCCAGTGAAGATCTATGAAGAGAAAACAAGTGCAATGATCCTGACCCAGGCACAGGCCAGCACACCTAGACTTAGCAGTGCTCTACTACATTGGTCCCAGCACAGACCAGGGCAGGTCTTCATAAGTATAGGTATGATTGAGCAGAGTCGGAGGCTCTGTCCCTGCCTCAAGAAGGGTTTCGGTCAGATAAGACCTAAGCTAGACTTTTACACATTGCAAATCAATGACTGCCTTGACAGAGGGTCTACTCATGCTGGGAGTAAGTGAGTCAGATGTGGGTGTCACTGTCCATGATTTCAGAAGCTCACACTTGGTTCCAGAGTTGAAAAAGTGTGACAAGTGGGGTGAGGAGCAGGGAGAATAAATTCCAGGCACCAAAAAGGACCTTAATACAAACTTGTCAATGTCAATTCCTGGTGACTCTAGGAAGTAGTTCTGTTTGGCTGGACCTGCAATTAGATCTCAGGAAGCAGAGGGAAACAAGGCTTTGGAAGCAGCTGCCATATTGTAAAGGTCAACTCTTGGGGAGAACCTAGAGAATTCACTTGATATTAGACTCAGCCTCAGCTTCCTCATCTGGAAAATGAATATAGTGCCTGCTTCAAAGGATGTTATTTAGATAAATTTTACTGCACCTAGAAACCTCAGTAAAAAGAAGCAGCAGCAGCTGTGAGGATGGTTGGTGACACCTTTGTTGCTAAAGGACCAACTGCTACAAGGAGCAAGCTCCACGAGGACCTAAAGGTTCTATCAGCTTTCCACAGGAGGATTGGCACACACAGACTGCTGGGTCTGGAGAAGGAGGGCATGGATCCAGAGAGGCTCCCAGGAGTAGGCGGGCTGTAGCACACACAGGGCAGCAAGAGCCCACAGGAAGTTTGAAGTAGCAAGGCCAGCCCCTTAGAGGACCAGAGTTTACTATGGACACCTGCCATCAGAAGTGCTGTCAGAAATGAGAAGGAGTCTTAAAAATCATCTTTGTATTTCTTACCTCCTCAGCAGCTCAATGTGAAATAGGTGAAAGGGCGAAACACAGGAAACCCAAGCAGACCTAATTCTGCAAGGGAATCCCTCATATTCATAGTGGCAGGTCCAGAATGAACCCAGTACTAGCAGATAGTGGTTACTGAAAAATCCTCTCTCACCTCTGCATCTGAGAATCTTAATCAGGGACAAGTTGTTTCATAAGCAATAATTAGAATAATGTGTAAAAATCATTTGAGTTTGTGGCCCTCAGCTAGATTAGTTTTCTTTTTCCTATGAATAAAGCATACTTGATATTCTGTCTCATCATGTATTTCAGACAGGTGCTTTTGGGAAACAGTCTATGAGCACAGGATTCACTACAGACAAGGTAGTTTTCTAATTAAACACAGAGATTTAAGTCTAAAGCCATAGGAGACATTTATAACAAGGGGCTGAGAATTTGAACATATTTACTATGGTTCAGTGATTTTGTGTAAGATGATTTTTCAACTAGAGATGAGAAGTATTTCTATGAATTTATGTATCCTTGACATGACCCCTAGTTTAAGTATGGGCTCTAGGGGTGCTGGAGAAAATTTGAAGGAAACATAGTAACCTCCTTCCTTTCTATAGAAAGTAGTTTGAAAAATCAAATAAAAACATATTTAGGGGGCTGGGGTTGTGGCTCAGTAGCAGAGCACTTGCCTTGCATGTGTGAGGCCCTGGCTTCGATTCTCAGCATTGCATATAAATAAATGAATAAAATAAAGGTCCATCGACCACTAAAAAAAATTTAAAAAAAACATATTTATTCTGTTACTTAATTTGTACATAAGGAACCATCTCTGATAAAATATCAGTTACAATAAAAATAACAACCCCCTTTTTTCTTTTAGCAGCTGCGAAGTGCTGTAAGACTTACTGGTGAGGGTGAAGCATGAATATGGTGATGTAATAGATACTCCCCAGGAGTAAAACTATGAATGGTTTTGTGAGTTGGGGACTCAGTGTCTCTGAGCATACAGATTTTCATATATTTTTTCTATACTTATTGAACCTCTGTTTTGGTGGGATGACGTGTTTTTTCCTACAAGGCTTACAGCCTGAATCAAGCTGTGGGGATGGGTGTTTGTAGTACCTTTTTTATTTTGGGTGTTAATTTCTTTATATTTTCTCTTTCAAGACTCTCAGTTCAATCTTTAACATTGAGATGGTGAAAGACAAAACTGAAGAAGAAATAGAACAGGTAATGAATGAAAATGAAGTGACATACTGCATGAAAATGTGTTCTGTGTTCCACCTCTGAATGTAGAAAGAACATATGTTTCTGACACCTCTTTCTAGTCAAGACGCAAAAGTAGTCATATGAGGCCAAAGTGATGAATTACATGAACATGAGCAAACTTGTCTTTTTTGGTCTCAGTCTCACATAACTGACCAACTTGTATTTCCCCTTTTCATTCCTCTTGCCTACATCTAATTTAAAACAATCAATACCCTATACCTGGATTACTGTATTATCTTTCCAATAGGTTTCCTGCTCCCATTTCTCCTCCTCCATGTATCATGTCCTCACCAGCTGAATCCTGAAAGTTCTGCTTGCCTTATAGGCAGCTAGAAAATGGTTGGAGTTGGGATCTATATCCATGTCCTTTTGCCTCCAGACCCTGATCTCTGAAATGACTGATATTCTGGCTATCAGTGATAGGCCCACAGTTGGCTGCGGGAAATGAGGGATTGGGGAGGGGAAAAAAAGAAGATACAAAAAAAAAAAAAAAAAAAGAGGCTCTCACATACAAGGCACATCTCAAAAGGACTGATTTAAAGAGTCATAGAACCTATTTCTCTAACAAGATTTGTTAGTAAGAATTAAAACTTAAAATTATTTAGAAATAATTGATTTCTAAATTATTAGAAAAGGATGTGGCATTAAATTTTCTTTGTAATTATATATTAGTTATAAAAGTATTACAGTGTGTTTTTCCTTTTTCCTGTTAAATAGCATATAATTCTGAGCAGTGCAAGTTATCACCATTTCTTGGCATAGGTTGTAAAGATTACCCAGGTCACAAATTCTCCCCTGTTTTTTCTATACAGATTTGTCAGCAGTAGTGTGGACAAAAGAGACAGTATGCATTTATTCCTGTAAGTAGTTTGGAAGGGAAATGAAAGAGTTACAGCATGAAGGTCAGTGCTCCAACCTTAGCAAGCAATTGCCTTTACTTTGTTTGTGTTTATATCCTCTTGAGAACTTGGATTTTATAGCTCTGAGGGTTTTTATTATGCACCAAGTGCCAAAGACTGGAAACTCCATATGGAATATTTGTGGCTGTTGTTTCCCTCTTGCTGGTTTAGAAATGTCTCTGAGTTAAGTCTCTGACAAGGGAGCATGGTATAAGTTCATGTTACTGAGTAATTTCCAGATGTCTTTTATTTATTTTTTTGTGTTTTCAACAAAGCTGTTGCTCTGCAACTCTCAAAACCTTCCTCTGCTGTTATCTGTTCACAAGTTTGAGACTCTTGGGTCTGATAGTGTGCAAACAGGAAGCATGTCATATTTCAAATCTCTTTTTATTTGAGTAAAATAAATAATAAAATCTTAGTAATTAAATGTACTGACTTCAGTTGTTTTCAATTATATTTCTTTAAAATTGCTTTTTCTTCTTTAGAAAAAATCTGAGTCATATCTTTTATGCATATTTATTTTTCACTCATAATGCTTCTGAGGGGAAAATTACTTTTAAAATAATTTTCTTTGCAGTTAAGTAAATGAGGACCTATAGTCCTAACATGCTCTTAAATTGAAAATTACTTGTTTTGCTACTTAGAGACCAAAATAATTGACAGTGGGAAATTTCAGACAAAACAAAAGGTATAACCCTTTTCTGATTTAATCTGTTTGAAAAGGATTTTAGTCTGGTACAAAAGCTGATAAGATCTTTATCTACAATTCACAGGATGTTTTTTGAATTTTATGTGGTGTTTTCCTTTTAAAAATAAATCCTATCAAAAATCTGAGTTGTGATAAGCTACTATTTCCCAAAGTAAGTTTTTTGACTCATTATTGCCTCCTACATAGTGCTTATTAAACTTTTTTTTTATAATACTAGGATTTTTCATGTATTTATTCTAAATTCTCCATCAGTTTAGAGGTAGTAACAGTGAAGTCTAAGAGGACACAGTTTGAGGATCAGGGTGCAGAGATTTGAATACTGTATCTACCAGCTAAAATGTGTGTGACTTTGAGTAAGTCACTTAACCTCTCTGTGCCTTGTTTCCCACATGAACAAATAGATGTGTATTCACTGATATGTAGGTATAGATATTCATGTAAGGCATTGACAACATGAAGTACTTAATACATATTAAGGTTTTCTGTAAGGGGCTAGAGTCCTTATGGAGAAAAGTATTTTATCCTCTGAGTTAAAATAAGGGTCACCTTGTATGGTTGTGCAGTGTATATACTGAACAATGCTACCTTGCAGAAGTTGCTTTAGAGACTACAACTCTATCTTTACTTCCATCACCTTGATAATACTCTCAGGCTTGAGAATACTCACAGCCAATTGGCTTTTCTGATCTGTCCACCTAGAGAGGTACATTATTTTTTCCTAACCCAAAGTACTAGTAAAGTCTGTAAAGCACAATTTTTTTCCCTTATAACTAAATGCCGAACATGGGTATATATAAACTCATATTTCTCTCTCTCTCTCTCTCTGTGTATTAATCATGATTGCTATGTATACTTACAGTTTGAGTACTGAATGACTAGAACAGTAGTGTGAAAATCTGTAAGGATATTGCATCATGTACTTGTCTTTAAAGGGGTTCTGTTTTATTTAGAAGGCAGGACAAGTACATATAAATAGTAAAACAAATGAGTTATTAAATATGTGCTAAATATTAACTAAGTGAATAACTTGATAATATATGTTGAGGCAGGTTCTTATGAAATTGCTGAGGCTGATGTTGAAGTTGTGATCCTCTTGCCTTAGCCTTCTTAGCACTGGAATTACAGACATGAGCTACCTCTGGGCATACATTTGTAAATTTTTCGTTTTTTTTCTCCACTTCAGAAAAATTTTATCTTTTGCCTCTATAAGACCTTTAAAGTTGTCTGCATGTCTACTTCTGCCTGTGTGTTCTGTCCATCTTGTTTATGAGAGAGAGCATGGGAATGAGAGGGAGCATGTTCTATAGAGAATTGAAACACTAGTACAAGAAAAGGGGTTCCTGAAAGCAATATAGCCTGAAAGGATTTTGCAGGACCTCCATGATGATATTCATTTGTCACTTTAAAAAATAACTTTCAATAGCTTTCTGTCTCCTGATCATGTCCATTTCTGCTTAAGAACAAGGGCTAGAGTACAGAGTATTTCCGAGTAACCCCAGCTTCCTTCAGCTAGTAAAGAAATAGCAAAGGATCTCATTATTGTGTGTATATATATAATTTTTTCCCTTTTAACTTGAGGTAGATCAAATTCTTAGACAAGAGTCTTCACTCTCCAAACATTTGTGTAATTTGAAAATGATAGTAGATAAATTTATCCTCCTTAGATCTGAAAAACCAGAGGATGTACTTTTTAGTCTCATGTAGCAGAAAGAAAAAGTTCTTCCACATTGTGCCTGGAAAGAGATCCTTGCAAAATGAGATTTGCCTATGGAGAATGCATGCAAAGATGAGAGGAAAAGAGCCAGGCCAGTACCATTCTATCTTTCACCAAGGAAGCAGGTAACCTAGTATAGTAAGAGAAGAGTCATTTAATCACTAAGGAGATTAATTTTTATTTCATTCTTGCAGTTTAGATTCTTTTTAAAAACATATTTTTAGTTGTCAATGGACCTTTTTATTGTATTTATTTATTTATATGCAGCACTGAGGATCAAACCCAGGGCCTCCCACATGCCAGGCAAGCACTCTACTACTGAGCCATAACTCCAGTCCAGTTTAAATCTTTACTGTCTCTTGAAGGCCTATGCTTTGGAGACTTGGTCCTCAGATAGTACTGGGAGAGACTGGGAACCAGCCCCTTCCTCTTTCTTATTTTTACTCCCTTGTCATGGGGGGAATGGATTTGTTCTGCCACACATTCCCAACTATTGCCATCAGCTTTTCCCACTAGGGGTCCAGAGATAATTGGTCTATCTTTGTTGGACTGGAACTTCCAAAATTGTGAGATAAAATAAAACTTTTTTTCTTTATAAGTTATTTATCATAAGCATTTGTTAGAGTAATAGAAAGCTGACTCATACACTCAGAGATCTTACTTATACTGGATGTGGAAGATAGGTAACAGACACTCAGAGATTACAATCACTCTATTCTATTCGAGCTACTGTTGGCTCAGTGTGTCTGCAGAGCCTAAGTGTGTAACTGATTTGTGAAGAAGCATTTTGTAAGCTATAGTACTCGTATCTAATGAACTGAAAAACAAATACCTCATCTACACATGACACCAATGCTGAATGTCAATGCCTGTTTTCTCAGTTTTATAAGAAATGGTTAAACATGTACTCAGAGACTTGTATAGGAAAGCTCATAGCAGTTTTATTAATATTAGGCACAATCTGGAAAAACATTCAATGTGTTGCAAAAATTGAATAAAATGAGTAAATAGAATGACTACTATTCATAAATGAAACACATTTAGGAATAATAGTGAAATAATCACTGAGACATTCAATGACAGCATTGGTTTCAGAAAATGTATGCCCAGATAAAGAAGCCAGAAATGAAATATGACATATCCATGATACCATTTAAATAAAATTTTGGAAATATGCTGCTTGTTCATAGTGACAGATCCAAGGTCAGTGCTCACCTGTGGTTAGGGTTTGGGATGATGAGGTGTAAAATAAGTGCTTTGTGGGATGGTCATGTGGGGGGATACAACTGTCTAAATCCTCCTGCTGTATATAATTAGATGTAGTTCCAAATACTTAACTTCCTCTGTCTTCTACAAGAAATAACCTTGAATCTGGAACTTTTAAACCTCAGCATAGTCAACAACTTCCCCTTAGATCTCTCACACAACTTATTTAATGAATCCTTAGGATTTTTCGTTATAAGAATATATATATTCAGAAATATATATGTTCTTATTTCTACCATATCTACATGTCTCTGTATTTATTTTGACAAATATTTATATGTATAACCTAGTGTTTATAATCACATTCTACTCTTCTCTAAATCACCCTACACACTGCTGCTATTGAGAATATCACTAATACACAGCTCATGTGAAATCTTATATCTCCTTGCCAGTTTTCAGTTTTTATTAGAAAATTTAGCTTAAATCAAACAAAAACAATTAAATATTTTTTTTTGAAAAATGAAAAGCACAGGTATGTTCCAAGGTTTAGGCATAGATAGAACCAAGGACATACCCAATATCCTGTGGTTAATGCTCAAAGTTCTAATTTTCATTGCATCCTCTAATTTTGTCTATCTTTTTTTTTAACTGATCACTTTTAAATATCCTTTGAAATGAAATCACTGAGATATTTTTACCCAGAGCTTGCCTACATGTCTACTCTTTCTGAAATTTTTCTTGCTTCCTGAAATGATGATAATACTAATTATGAACATAAAAATTGTACATATCATTTATAGGGTGTTCAACACAGGACATACACTCTGCCTAGCAATCTGTACACATGATTACATTTCATTTTTATAACAATTCTATGAAGTTGCATTTGTTAATCCCATTTTACAGATGAAGAAGGCAGACCAGAGGACATATACACACACAAGTGCTTGCTGCCTCTTGCCGTGTGATATCCTTTTCAATCTGGGATCCAACACTATGAACCAAAAATGAACTTCTTTTCTTGATAAAGTCACCCAGTCACAGGTATTTTGTTGTAGTAACCAAAATTGGACATGTGCAAATATAGGAACTTTTAGCAAAGTTCAACCTCCATCTTGCCCTTTTCCTTTTCTAATTGACTCATAAATGCAAAGGTTCAGGGAAGAAAAATAATGCACTTTGGCTTCCATTATATACATCGATCTCTGCAACTTAGAAACTAATTGTAATGAATAGTATGTATGTAATAATAGTAACCTGTAACTTTCATAAAATGTGCCATTTGGATAGTATACTACACATCAAATATGGTAATCCCAGGTCTTTATAGCAGTTATTTTCTGAGTGAGAAAGTGCACTATGAATGAACCAATATTCAAATCTGTAACAAATTCTTATATTTTATATTTCCTTGTTAATATCTTATTTAAATCTATTTACAGGACTGAATATAATACTATGGAAATTTATGCTGTCAAAAATGATGGTATATCCTACAGAGTACATGAGAGCAACTTTAGATAATCTAAATTTTACCAGTTCTGAAAGTTTTTTTTTTGCATGATAATTGTATTCTGAAAATGTATGAGATACATTAAAGTTTTAGTGTTATAAATAAAGGCATGGCTGTTATTCAACTTGAAGGGCATGAGGAGAAGAAAAATAAGATTATGGTTAATATTCTTTGGCTCAAAATATATTAGTCATCCTTGGTCATTTTCTTAAAATCATGACAGTTCAGTTCAACAATTGCAAATCTTTTTTTTTTAAATAGCTTTATTTGTGTTCTTACGTGGTGCTGAGGATAGAACCCAGTGCTTCACACTTGCGAGGCAAGTGCTCTACCACTGAGCTACAGCCCCAGCCCGTTAATTGCAAATCTTTTAACCAATATTTCTGGTGCAGTTACCACTTCTGTAAGTTTCTGAGAGAGAGGTTCAGGTGAGACTGCAAACACCAGAGGCTCTGCAACAACATCCAGTGATAGAGTCTTGTATGTTTTGTGAATAAGGTGTATCCTGTAAGTGAATTGAGTACATATGACAAATACTCAATACCTATGAACATGCAGTTGGATTTTAAAAACTAATTTCCTTGATATTTACTATCTTTATGTTTTAATCAAAACATTTGCAAGCTATTTTAGATGCAAGGCAAGCAGACAATCTCAATAGTCAGGACCAAGAGAGCTCTGGTGAGAATGTTGCTCATCCCAAAAGCATTTCAAGAACTACTTTCATTTCTGAACAAAAGTCAAAATTTGCATAATGATGCCTGTTAAAACTTCCAAACAATTTTTACAAGAATTCTTACACTGTTTGACTTGCCAGGAAGTTTGAATTATTTATTGATTATAATAAACTTTATACAATCAGAAACAAGAAAATGTAATTTGTAAAGTTAAATCATATTTTAAAAATATGTTTGCAAGGTAAAGAATTGCATGAGATAAAATATAAAGGTTTAGCAGGCCACAATGGCACATGCTTGTAATCCCAGCACTTTGGGAGGCTGAGACAGGAGAATTGTGAGTTCAAAACCAGCCTCAGCAATGGTAAGGCACCAAGCAACTCAGTGAGACTCTGTCTCTATACAAAATAGGGTTGGGGATGTGGCTCAGTGGTTGAGTACCCGTGAGTTCAATCCCTGGTACACACACACACACACACACATATGTATGTGTATATATATATATGTATATATATACATATATATATGTTTATTTTTAGTATTTTATTAATTTGGGAATGACATAAGTTATATTGTCACTGATTATTATTCTACAGAAAAATGAGACCTTCCCTTATATCATTTGAATAGTGGATCACTTTCAATTACTATTTGAAATTAAAAGGCCATTTATCCCAAGAAGGACAGAGAAACTATAAATGATCTTCATTTCATTAATCTTTAAAAAGTGCTCTTTAGATTCCACATAATATTAATTTAAAACATACCACAAGCATAGTCATCACTAATTTATGCAATATGCAGAAAGTCTTAGAATGTTACCCATAATTAGCATATCTGTCAGCTTAATAAATTCTCCCTAAAAAGCAAATTTTTTTATTATAATGTATATGAAGTAGGACTGTTATCAGGATTTCTCTAAAAGAAAACGTACACAAAATTAAATAAGTAGCTTCAGAAACCACAACCTCTGTATCTCAGCTTTGGAGACATGCTTAAAGAGAAATGTCATTGTCAGCAGATATTTTAAAACCCAGCATCCCCTGTTTGATATATGATCGTTATTGTTTTTTAAACTCTCCTTACTGTTAAAAGGAATGGTTGGCTCCTGAGACCCAAATTAGGTTTGAGAAGTCTTTGGATAACTAATTTGGCTCTACAAAAGATAAAGAATAATAGGCAAGTATAGACTTTTAAACACTATGCCTGATCTCAGTATCTGGAATGAAACAGCCCTTTGGCAATGGCTTTTGTAATGATTATGTCTTATTTGAGGTTCTTCTGCTTCCACAGGACACTTACACTTCACAGTCTGCTCTTCCTGCATTTATAAAGCACCACTGGTACTGAGACAATTGCATCCTGGTTGCTTGCTCAATATTGGTTTTCCTTGTAATTTCGCTGATGTTTTATGCCATGGGGAGTTGTTTTCCACTTCAGCTAAGAATCAGGGTCTTTCAGTTTCCTTGCATTATTTTTGGTGTGATGTAACACTTGAAAAGCTCTCTGGGTGACAGCTGTAGCCAGAGTCTGGGACCTGCAGGGAGTGCCTTCACACACTGAATATATCAGTTCACCTGCTTACTAAAGGACTGAGGAGTTAAACAGACCCAAAATTAAATATTAGGATCACAAAATAATAATTACTTAGTAAATGTACTTAAACACACACGTTCTAGTTGATGGAAGACATTTAAAAATATTTATGGAGTCATCTATATCCTTAACAGGCAGAACATTGTGACTTTTTGTCACAGCCAAATTCTGTTTAACAGTTACTTAGCATAGAACTGTGATATGATTTATTTTAAAATGATACCTAAGATATGTCGAATTCCCACCTCCATCTTTCAATTAATTATTTTTAGTGAAACCAATCCTGGAACTATTCTTAAATCCAGATGTCAAGTGGGTCATACAGGATGCCAACTGACATGTCTTACCCAGGACAACACCCATAGTTCAGAATCACTGCAAAGAAGCCTTGCAATTCCTGAGGGCAACTTGCCTTCTTCTCAGTACAGCAGTTAGTGCAGGTCACAGGATTACTTTAGCACTTCCTCAGTGGATTAGCTCCACTGTTGGAGCACTTTCAGAATTCCCAACCACCATTTGATCCTGTTAGCACACTAGTGCTCTCAGATACTGCATTGTTTTTTTTCTGTGGCTGTCTAAAATGATGTGTCCTTCTCACTTCCTGGGGGCAGAAAGAAGGAGTGCTGAATCCCCTGACTTCAAAGGAACTATATTGACCTGATAACTTCAATCTTTTATTCTATAGAAGAGCTAAATGTGTAGAGAAAACTTAAGCTGATAAATATTGAAATGCCTACATCTTTTTGAAAAAAATTATGGATCTCGGGCCTTCAGGTGGATATTCCTTATTTTTCTAGGATTTGAATCCTTTGACATTTTTATCTGGTTATGCATTTATTTATGGAGGGGTGGCATGCCATACAAACCAAGAGTATGAGCTCTGGGTCAGACTTCCCATATTCAATAATTTGTGGAGCATGCTAAAATCTTCTAACTTCTAGGTTTTTCCATTTGTTCTGCACAATGTTTATTATAATTGCATCTCCTTCAAAGAGCTGTTATGGAGATACAGAATATATACAGTGCTGTGTGGAACTAGTAAGTGTTCCATAAAATTCCTGTCATCCTATTAATAATCCACTGAAACATGGTGGGTAAGTATTTGGCATCTACCATACACCAGGTAATGCTCTAGATAGTGAAGACAAAACAGATGACAAAATAGACACCTCCACTATTCCCCAGCCACGCTTCACCCATCATTCCACCCAGAAAGATTTCATGGATATATCTCTTATAAAATTTTTAATATTATTATTATTATAATTAATATAAGCTGAAGAAGTTGAAATCAAGAGAGGTGGAAATTGCCAAGGGTAAAGCATACAGAGGTATGTTAGGCAGGCCCTGATAATTTCTCAACTATCACATGTACTAGAATATGATATGGAATTTTATAGTTAATTTTGCATCCTACCAAATTCATAGTAAAATGGCAGAATTCATGGAAAGACATAAGATTCCCAATACCTATGAAATCACCACTCAAAAGCATCATATTAATGACTTTATTAGCTAAAATAAACTAATAATTAAACATGCCCGTAAATCATTGTGGCTGGTGACTATCATAGTGAGCAATATAGGTCTTAGCTAAAATTTATGAACATTTTTCATAATTAAAAGATGTAATGAAATATATAATACTTATATTAATATTAGTACCCAACATTTGGTCAGAAGAAACATGAAATAAATGGAAATATACTATTGAAAGGGAAAAGATACATGTATATAAGTAATATTCAGACTACTTAGCCAAAGAGAAAGAGGGATATGCACAAAATGTGGAAGAAACAAAGCACATTATCATGGAATGCGTCCATTGACAGTCAAAGGCATGAACAGAATGTGTGCTGGAGGGTAATGGGCATCATGTTTCACACTGATTTTCTTTGTGGCTCCAGTTAACTTCAGCCTTATTCCTATATTTTGCATTTAGTTGCCATTTTTGGTGGTGCAACTTTTGAATGTGTTATGAAACTGACATAAAATAGTAAGCTTTCCATGTTATATTTACACTGTTCACTTTATTACCAATCATTTTTTAACTAATTATTTCATGTCACAGAACCATGTTCTAGTACTACAGAGAAGGGAATAGCATAGTTAGATTAGAAATCCTCATTTTTTATTCCATAGGGGAATAAAACTCAGCTTTTAGACACTTTTAACATCTCATAGTAATAAGGATGAAAATAACCCAATGTTCAACATAAAAAAATTCTAATATACAACAAAAACATTTGTTTAGAGTATTATCCTTAAATGTGAATGCTTTCTAAAATCTATGTTTCAGTACCTCACGTCTCAAATAAAAGTGAAGGAGATTTCATGGGAGTAGGAAGGCAGAAATACAGCCTAACTACATATAGTAGAATGAGACGTTAGAGTTCTAGCATTCCTCCTCATGTTCATCTCCTATCTAACCTGTGTGTGATGGGACTAGGATTGAGTTGGGGTTAGGAAGAAATGGAACAAATGAAAAGTTCAAGACAATTAATACATTTTGGAAATTAATGTTAATTTAAACTTGAAAACAGATGATGAAAATGTGCCTACTATGTTCATTCAAAATAGACTCAACTGTTTTCTAACATGCTAATGTATTAAGTATTTGACTTTGAATATTAAGAATAACATTCACTCACAGTTTTTGATTGTAAACTCTATTGTGCAAACCAATGCTATCCAACAGAAAATACTATGAGGTATAAATGTGAGTTGGCTATGTAGGTTTAATATTCTGTTGTATACAGTAAAAAAGCAAACATAAATAGGTGAAATTAATTTTAGTACATATTAAGTTATTCTGATATAAAATGTTATGTTAACAAGTAATAAATATACCACTTAGTAGTAAGATATATGTTATTTTTTCATACTGTTTTTGAAATTCAGTGTTTAAAAGTAGAGCATATTTTAATTGCTTATTGCTAAATTTTTAACTGAATAGCCATGTGTAAATGGTGGCTACCATATTGGAGAATGTAGGTGTGAGTTAATATTATATGGACATTATTTTACCACAATTACAAGGTGTAATAAAATATATAATATTTATATTTTTATCAGTACCAACCAGTCATCCTTCAAGTACTAGAGAAAATCCTATCACTTTTTGTGCTTTTCCTTTTAGGAGTGTCCTTATAGAATACTTTTAGAGTATAACTTTTGGATATTGCCCACTACACATCCTATCTCAAGTGTGGTGAATTGCTCCCATATTAAATGTTTAAATTAGAATATTTGTGAAAAATGATTTATACATTTTTATTATATGATAACATGATTGAATAAGCATTGGTCTGAATTAAAACTGATGGGTTGACAAAAAAATTCCAAGTTTTATAGACATTTAATTAATCCATTATTGGCTTTGGTTTCAGTCCTCTTGTTTTGGAAGCATTATATGCATTTTCTGGTCTCCAACATTTTTGAACCTTGAAAATCTCATAGGCTCTGGACATTGTGCCTCTAATTCTGTAAATCCTCCCTGGCTATGACCCCAATTTTCATGTACCTGCCCATAAACATGGGAGTGTTCCTATTCCTGTACCTCTCAGTGAAATTGTCACCTAGGGAAGGATTTTATTCACATACATTTAATCCTCAGGATATTTGGTTTTCTTTTTTCATAGTATTGGCATAATTTTCCCTTACTTATGTATTTGACTGGTGCTTTTCTGTTTCTGATTTTAGAAAGGCAAGAACTATGTCTATTTTCTTTAAACTAATGCATACTGTCTCTAGTCACCGGATATTGGCAAATGTCAGAAGTTATTATTATAAAGAAAAGGTCAAATCTCATTATACCTAAATGGAGAATAGATATTGACCCCCTGATAGGGATTCACATTTGCTCCACAATGCACCCTGTCTACAAAATTATTCCCATACATTCAATGTTTCTAGTACAATGAACCTGGTGAAGCATGTTTTTTACTTAAAGTTTAGAAAGTCTTATAAAAATATAAACTTCATCAGTCATTTTCACATTAGTAAGATCATTTCATTTACTTTTACACTTTACATGTATCTTCTTTATTTTCAATTTTCTAACTTCAGGAATGTTTATGCTTTAAAAGAATAGCAGTTTTTATTTCCTTCTTTAAATCTTTAGTTCTCAATCTTGACCTATTTTTCTTCCCTTGGGAAATTTCTTTCAATGTTTGTAGATATTTTTGGTTCTCGTAAGTGCAAATGTGATGAGCTATGATTTCGTCTTTTGAGTAGATAAAGAGATGCTGCTAAAACTTTTAGATTGTACAAAGGGGCTCCAAGAAACAAAGGATGATCCACTCCTAAATGCCAATAGTGTGCAAGTTGCAAAATCCAATTCTAATTGTTCCCTTTTAAGCAGTTATCTGTGTTCTTTCCTTAAAACAATAATTAAATTTAAATACATTATTGTTTGAAATAATTTATCTAGTTTTATTTTAATTAATAACTTTTCAAGTCCGGAAAAAAATATGTAATTTATTTAAATTAAAACAGGTTGAATAGTACTGAATATTTCCAAGATAGTACTTTTAAGTTTTTCCTTCTTGTTTCTTTAAATGTGGGTAGATACAATGATGGTTTTGAAGTCTTATTATTTTAACCTATCTCTGTTGTTCTGTTTCATAGGTCCCTTTAGGTGGAAGCCTCAAAAGGATTAATGTTCGCATTATCATTTCTGCAGTAAAACAGAAAGCTAAGTGGTGAAGAGCACAGACACCTCAAACCTGGATTCCAGAATTCTACATTAAGCACTGGAGTTTTTATTACTCTGCTGTAGGAAAGCTTTTGCCAGTACTTATAAGGAACTGTTTATCTCTGCTTCTCTAGATCCTGTTTGATGGAGATCTCCTAACGCCACTTCAACCACAACAGACTTAGGCACAGTACGAAGAAAAAATGTTACCATCTGTCAGAGTGATGATCACATTTCCAACTAATTAAATGTGGCTGGGTGTGGAATCAATTTTTTTTTGTGCTGGAGGGGTATATGGGCTCTGAGCTTCAATATATGGGAAAGGCAATAGTGTGTTTCTTTTGACAACCATTTGATAGGAAGGCAGAATATAATTGTGTATTGTGTATGGATGTTTTGTACAGGAGTTGAACAAACCAGCGACTAGATCACTGGAATTACAAACCAAGAGACCTGGTTTCTCTTCCTGGGTAAGCTTTGGAATAACATTTAATCCCCTCTTTACTTCAATTCTCCCTGATTATTTTAATAAAAAATAATATGTATATATCATATAATATAGATATATTTACATATATATTCATTTTGCTTTCTTCTTTGTCATTCATTGTTGAAGACATGAATGAAGTTAAAATATGTAGATGTCATGAAAAGCACAAGCACATTATGATTCACAGCCAGTCTGGAATTGTTCACATGTCAGAGATAGAAAGAAAAATCTCCAGGCATAATTTTTTTTAAAATATTTTTTTAGTTGTGGATGGACACAATATCTTTATTTATTTATTTTTATGTGGTGCTGAGAATCGAACCCAGTGCCTCATGCATGCAAGGCAAGCACTCTACCACTGAGCTACAACCTCAGCCCCAGGTGTAAGTTTTTAAATAGATACTGACTTTCTTGAATGAGCAGGATGAATTCTTTCCCTTTTTCTTTAAAACTTGAAAGAACATCTGGATTGTGGCTCAAAAAAACTGATTTGACCTGCTTTTACTTTATAAATAGTTTCTCTTTGTTAGGTTTTGGAAATTATTTTGAAGCTATTTAGGGTCAAAAGAATACATACTGCAACAAAGATATGCACTGTTTGACATTGAAAGTAGCATACAGTTTAAAAATTTTATTACAAGCTTGTAGTTTTTTTTAAAAAAATAGTCAATAGCAACAATTTCAATACTGTTGTTTTGCTGTTTGTTTTTCTTTTATTAAAATTTTCACTCAGGTCTAGGATAGATAGAACTGATCTACATTATCAAAAAGTCATTTTTCCAGAAAATAAGTATTTGACTTTATTTTGATTTTGTGGGTTTTCTTTTAAATTTTCTAATTTTGATTTTGTCATGAGTTCTAATAAAAACAGATGGCCAGGCACAGTGACAAATGCCTGTAATCTCAGGAGCTCAGGAGGCTGAGTCAGGAGGATCAAGAGTTCAAAGCCTGCCTCAGTGAAAGTGAGGCACTAAGCAACTCATTGAAACCCTGTCTCTAAATAAAAATCAAAATAGGGTTGGGGATGTGGCTCAGTGATAAAGTGCCCCTGAGTTCCATCCTCAGTACCCCCAAAAATCAAAAATCAAAAACAAACAAACAAACAAACAAACAAACAAAAAACAGATGAATTCTCTTGATGGTTTAAACTAAATAAAATAAACATAACCCAGAAATGGAAAATGACAGGAAGAGTCTTTGGACATAGTTATAAAAGATCATATCTCTTGAACACTAAAACCTGTGAACTTTCTAAAAATTCAAGCTAAAAAAAGGCATGATGGAACTTGTGATTTCATTGTTAGGGTGAAGAAAGCCCCTCTATTTGTGATCTAAATTCTTTGTACTACTTTGTTTCTTTTTTTTAAATATTTTTTTTAGTTGTAGATGGATACAATAGCTTTATTTTATTTTTTTACTTTTTATGTGGTGCTGAGGATCGAACCCAGTGCCTCATGCATGTGAGGCAGGCGCTCTACCACTGAGCCACAATCCCAGCCCACTACATTGTTTCTTTTAACAAAGAAACACATTTGCCTTTTGGAAATGCATTTAAAGGTCATTGAATAATACAGTGGAAAATAAGTTCCAATAAAAACTGCTGAAGATGAGCCTGACATGGTGGTTCATGCCTGTAATCCCAGCACTTAGGGAGGCTGAGACAGGAGAATCGCAAGTTCAAAGCCAGCCTCAGCAGTGGCGAGGCACTAAGCAAGGCAGTGAGACCTTGTCTCTACGTAAAACATAAAATAGGGCTGGGTGTGTGGTTCAGTGGTCAGGTGCCCCTGAGTTCAATCCCTGGTACCAAAAGAAAAAAAAAAAGAAAAGAAAAAAAACTGCTGAAGATGAACATGTGCTTAGGATTACCACACAGATATATGGGGCCCAAAACTTTTTCTTCTTCCTTTTTTTTCAGTGCATTTATCTATATATAAATGTTGATTGAGTTCCCCTACTTGCCATGTGAGTTCCATTCTGGGTGTCGAATTTCAGATAATCTTAGAAAAGAACAATAGGAACAGCACACACAGTGGCATTAAGTAGAAGCTATCTCCTTGACAGCTGCCTGCTGGGATTCAGTCTGGTATTGTAGCCCTGGGATGACCCTCTAAATGGAATCCCTGGAGTTGAACCCATAGGTTTAATAGATGGTCATAGTGAGCCCAAATGGTTAGATTGACAATAAGTCCCACTCACAATGTCCATAGCTACAAGAAGGGTCTCAGGAAGTTGAGGAAGGTGCTGCAAAGTACAGGCATCTCAGGTTATTGCTCAAAACTTCTGCTTATACAGTTCTGCAATAGGATTGGTCATGTGAACTAAAACCCACTAAGGTATGTGTAGAGTAAGATAATTTCACATAGTTCTTGTGCACTTGCTTCATTTCATTTACCTTATTATAAAGATGGAGTTTTGAAATCCCAGACAAATGAAAGGATGGCATGGCTCTAAACTGCTTCAAAAGTCTCAGTTATTTCAGATCTGCTTGTGATAGATGGTATATATCACATTGAATTTCCTGCAAAATGCCTGTACAGAAGATACTCTGCTTTTAATTAAATCAGATTCATAGACTTTTGTTGCAAGAATTGGAGATGATAAAATCAACACTTTTTAAACAAATTAATGACACTGATTTTATTCAGGATAGAGTAGTTTTTCACCTCCCAATGAACTTAAATCGTACAAGGATCTGTGAGGTTAACTATGAACATTCTTATTTGGTATTCTGAAATCCCACTTTTTAACTGGTTTTATAGTGTGGACTTAATTTGGTCCACTTAGAAGACAAGTTAACATTTGTAAATTGTATTAAGAGAAGTAGATCTAACATTATTACATTTATAGAGTATTATTCTACAGGTTCAGGGCTCTACATTGGTAATGTGTAATAAAAACCCCTTGTTCTCTGGCAAGATGCATTTCTAATGTAAATGAAATGTCAGTTGCCAAGATTTTCTTTCTACAAGGAAAATAATTAAAGTTTAATTAACTTTGGGTTGATCCATCTAGATTTGGGAATAAAATCATGATACCATGGAGGCCAATTCAACATATTTTTATATGTATGTGAATAATATATAAATGTATTTATATTCCTGCTCATTCTATAAAGGCTTTGAGATAGCTCACAGAAAGTCAGATTATTACCAACTGTACAGAATTCAGGGCTAAGGGAAATGCAAAATTGCCAACCACAATGGTCTATTGACTAATATCATTGAAACTCCAATTTAACTTTATTTTTCTTTTCAGAAAGACAGCTTAGTTCCTATTATTGAAGACTCCATTTATTTAGAGAAAATTGATTTCCATGTATCAAAATCTGAAGGAATGTTCCTATGTAGAAATTTATAGAAAGAAAGGTGTGTGGCTTGTTAACAATTGTATTTTAAAAAGCAGATGTTAATATTTACATCTGAAAAAACAAATATTGCTTATAACAAATGCTGCCTTACTGGTTATACAAAAAATTCATAACAACATCTGAAGTTGAAGCCAATTATTTCTTCAGATGCATGTTTTGGATTTACTACAATATCTGGATAAGTGTAAGGTTCTGTGAAGTTGAGTAAGACTGAAATTAATATTAAAAAATTTTATGTCAGGTATTACCAGTTGCTAAAAATAAAGACAAGTAAAAATGCCTGCATGATACATATCCACATATCCACATACTTATGCATATGAATGTGTACATACACGTGCACAAATGAATAATAATTTGGATGCTTAGTTTAACACAGATAAGTGCATGCCTATATCTGTGTAGTTCCAAGTTTTGTCAGAGCCTCAAGGCTATATCTCAAGACATACTGACCCTTTTATCAGTAATTCTGAAAACAGTTGTCATTTCAGATGAATTATAGTTAGCAGCAACTCTTAAATTTAAGTTGTTTAAAAGACCAAAAAATGAAAAGAAACATATAGTCCCTAGCTGTTTCAGTGGTTCATATTTATTGAATATGTTTTTGATTCTGAATGCATTAAAACTTGAGAGAGTATTAAGCCTTGTGGGGCTTCAGGTCAATACGAAAATCCCTTGATTATAATATAATAGGTAAATTTTATTGAGTGATCCATTTGTGAACTACCTGGATGCTTTACAAACATAAATTTATGTCATATTTACAGCAGCATTATGAGAAATGGTACATATGAGAAAACTAAGGCACAGAAAGCTTAAGTAACTTCCCTATGGTCCAACATCCAGTAAATTCTGAAGCTAAAATTTAAGGCCAGGTAGTCTCTATTTTGCGCCATTGCACCAGGCGATATCAAGGTATATTATCCTCTGTATCTCCCAAAGGTCAACAATAACTTCTAGTCCATTGATCTTCATGTCTATTTTGATCTGGCAAAAGTACTATTATGCAGACACACTTTGGGATAGGGAGATGAGATTATCTGCAACTCTATCAAGAAATGTAGAAATTCAAGAAAACTTTCACGGATGAGGAAGCACCCGAGATGAGTCTGGAAAAGTGATTTGACATTTCCAGAAGAGTTTGTATGAAAGAAAGTTTTTAAAACCACTGAGATAAAGTTTCAATGTAGTTTTGATTTGCATTTTTCTGATTGCTAAGGATGATGAATATTTTTCATATGTATTTGTTGACAATTTGTACTTTACTTTGGGGAAATGTCTGTTTAGATCATTTGTTATTTCATTGATTGGGTTATTTGTTTTTAGGTTCTACGTAAATTCTGGATATGAATCCCATGTTGAGTAACTGGCAAAGATTTTTCTTCTACTCCGTAGTCTTTTAATTCTTATTCTCAGTTTACTATGTTGCTGTGCAGAAGCCTTTTAATTTACATCATCCTTTTTATTGATTCTTAGTTTTATTTATTGAGTCTTATTAGTCTTAATAAGGTAGTTTGTGGCTCTATCAATATGTTGCAATGTTGACCCTTTCATTTCTTCTTATACTTGCAGTGTTTTTGGTCTAATTCCTAGGTCTTTGATCCATTTTAAATTGCTTTTTGTGCAGAGTAATTTACAGAAATGTAGTTTATTTCTTCTACATATGAAGGCACAGTTTTCCCAGCGCCATTTGTTGAAAAGGCTATATTTTTTCCAATGTATGTTTTTGGAAATTTTGTTGAGTATCAGATGACTGTATCTGTGTGGGTTTGTCTCTGTGTCTTCTGTGTCCATTGGTATTTATGTCTGTTTTGATGTCAAGACCATACTATTTTTGTTACTATAGCTCTGTTGTATTATTTGAGATTGGGTACTGTGATGCAACCAGCATGGTTCTTGCTCTGTATCATTTTGGCTATTCTTGGTCCTTTATTCTTTCATATACGTTTTATGACTGTTTTCCCCTAGTTCTGTGAAGAATGTCATTGGTATTTTGATAGCTATTATTTAGATAATAAGATCTACTGGCAAGAATGTGGGGGAAAAGTTTTACTTATACATATTTGGTAGGACTACAAATTACTACAACCACTTTGGAAAACAGTCTGGAGATTTCTTGAAAATAAGGAATTCCCTTGCCATATGATCTAGCTATCCCACTGCTTGGTATTTATCCAAAAGAACTAAAATCAGCCTACTATAGTGAAACATGAATCCCATAGTTCATAACAGAGCAATGCACAATAACTGAGTTAAGGAACTAGACTAGATACCTGACAGTGAATTAATTAATAAAGAAAATGTGGTATATATGCACTAGAGAGTTTTACTCAGCCATGAAGAATGAAATAAATTATATCATTTGATGGTATATGTGAGGCACTAATAGCATCCTTTGATCTCCTTAGGCTATACATATCAATAATAAGCTAAGCTAAGATCCATATCAATAATTTTCAGAATGTATTCATTTAAAAGATAGGTATGAGCATAGTTTGATTGTATACATGTATTGTACATAAAATGTTCATAAACTTTAAATGAGCAGTAATTTTGCTTTGTTCACATATACTACCCTCTGTCAGGTTAGTGGTAGGATTGTTTGTGTGCTATCATGTCTAACAATGCTTTCCTGGAAAACCCAAAACAATGCCAACTTAGCAACAGTTAAGCCTTTGTTGTATTAAACCTGATATTTATGGTTTGACGTTTTATAATAGGTTATTTGTGCCTTTTTCATATGTCCCTGAAAACATTTTTATCTTTGTGATAAATTTATCCCAACTGCAATTGCAGTCTTCTGTTTATGAATAGTTTGCTTTTTTCTAACTGCATATAAGTGTAGATACAGATGCATAATGCAAACTTCGTGAGGTCCTAGGTTATGTATAAAGTATTGGAATACATACCACAACTAGTAAAATGTTTACTATTTATTCAACACATATTTTCAGTACTTTTGTATGTCATTTCCTATGCAAATTGTGATTGATACATTTAAGAAAATAAAAGAATATTGAAGTGGATTATATCCAGATGGCATGCATCCTTTAGAAGGTTCACCAGTGTGAGGGAGGGGATGTTTCTACACAAAAGGAAAGCATTCATAAAAGACTCAGGAAGGGTGTGAAGCAGGACAGAATTTGGATTTGAGGTCATATGAATGCTCAATATGTTTACTAAGCATGGGGGAGAGTGAAACAAATGTAATCACACAAGTCAAGTGTACATCATGTATTACCTTGCAGACCAAACAACTTAGATGCTATGCTAAATGTAGTAATAATGAGGGCAACAATATGATCTCCTCGCTAATTTTATTTTATTTTTTATTTATTTTTATTTTTTTATTTTTCTCAAAAGTAGCATTTTAATACATGTTATCAAACATAAGAGAAGAAAACAAATTTTCAGAAGCTGTACACACTATTCACTGAAAGCATTTGTTGAGGCAAATAGAAAAAATATTGTTACAATCATAATTTTTCTAACTTTGCACAAAATTATAAGCACATTACATTCTTCATATTAAACATCTTTATATGCACTTTCAATGAACAGTATATATATATATATATATTTATATATTTTTTTATCAACCATCTTTACTATACCCATTCCCCTTTCCTGCCCCCTGCCTCCCCCATGTCGCATCCAGTGTTTCTCTATTTCTCTTATGTTTCCCATTCCCACCTCCCTTATTCATCAGCATCCACTAATCAGAGAGATCATTCGGCATTTGGTTTTTTGGGATTGGCTTACTTCACTTAGCATAATGCTTTCCAGTTCCATCCATTTGCCTGCAAATGCCATAATTTTATTCTCTTTTATTGCTGAATAATATTCCATTGT
>PVHX01024329.1:0-24216 GCA_004024805.1 Geosciurus inauris
AGTAAATATAATTAATTCAATCAATTTTTTTTCACCATTTTTGGTCACATTCTTTTCATAAGACCCTAACAGGCACTCCAGAAGCCACCAGTGGCCCTGGTACCAATGAAACTACCCAAGGTTCCTTTCAGAATAAAATTCTGCCAGTGTCTTAAGAACTGTGAATTTCATCCTGCTCCTCTTATAACTAAAAATAAAGGCAGGGAACAAGAATCAGAAAGGTGTTTGAACTACAGGCTTTCAGAGCAGCCTTGTTCCTTTAGCCAGAGTCTGTGCTTTATATTAACTGTGACACAGTTGCAAGACCTGAGTCAAAGGAGAAAATAAATGTTTACTATCATGCTAGAGAGCTAAAAACCAATGCAGAGGATTGAGAGACAAGTATATAGAAAGCCAGGGATATAAGCAACGCTGTTGAGTTTAGTTCAGCAAATCTGTTTGTATCTGAGGAGTGGTATAGCTGGATCACATGGTGGTTTTTAGGCATGTAAGCCAAAGTAACTCAACAAGATATGTTGCTCTTGAATGTCAGAATTTTATCCAAGGAAATGCAAAGAAACTATCATAATCTTTATCAAAGGTACCAATGTGTACTTTGGTACTTTGATATTTTCTGTTTTGAAGTTCTTAGCTCCTTCTGAAAAGACCAAATTACTCTAGAAATATCATTACCATTAAAGAAATTCCTTAGAACAGAAACTATGCAACTCCTAGAAGAAAATATGGGGTCAATATTCCAGTTTATAGTCTCAGGCAACAACTTTCTCAATAGGAATCCCTATAGCTCAGGAACTAATGCCAAGAGTTAATAAATAGAATGGCTTCAAATTAAAAATGTTTCTGCACAGCAAAGGAAATAATTAGGAATATGAAGAGAGAACCTATGAAATGGGAGAAAATCTTTCCTAGCTACTCTTCTGACAGAATATATAAAGAAATAAAAAAAATACACAAAAAATCAAATAATCAAATTAATAAATGGGCAAATGAATTAAATATATACTTCTCAAAATGGTGAACAAATATATGAAAAAATGTCCAACATCATTAAGCAATTAGGGAAATGCAAATCAAAACCACACTGATATTTCATCTCACACCAGTCAGACAGGCAGTGATTAGGAATACAAATAATAATAAATGCTGGAGAGGATATGAAGAAAAGAACATTTTTACACTGTTGGTGGACTTTAAAATAAAACCACTATAGAGATCAGTATGGAGGTTCCTCAAAAGGCTAGGCATGGAACCATCATATGATCCAGCTATACCATTCCTCAGTATTTATGCTAAGAATTAAAGTCATCATACTACAATGCGACATGCACATCCATGTTTATGGCAGCACAATTCACAAGAGCCAAACTATGGAAACAGTCTGGGTGTCCATGAGTGGATGAATGGATAAAGAAAATGCAGCATATATACACAATGGAGTTTTATTCAGGTGTAATAAAAAATGAAAGTATGTCATTTGCAGGAAAATGAATGGAACTAGACACCATTATATTAATCAAAATAAGTCAAAATCAAGCATCAAGGGTCATATGTTTTCTCTCAAATGAGGAAGCTAGAGAGGAAAAGGGAAAAGAAAAGTGGAGGGAACTCGTGAAAATCAAAGGGAGATCAGTAGAGGAAAGGGACTAAGGGATGAGAGATGGGGAAGGAGGGAGCAGTGATATTGGCCAAATTATGTTGTTATATTGTGTGCATGTACAATTATGTAACAATACATCCCATCATTATGTACAACTATACTGCACCAATAAAAATATGGAATAAACATTTAAAAATAAAGAAGAAATTGCTGAACTATTGAAACCATATATTGTATGTGTACTTCCATGTTTTGGGATCCTTATGGAAAAGTTGAGAAGGGATCACCTATAGTCCTAGTGGATAATTAAGTTAGATCCAGAGTGTCCACAGTGTTATTCAAAGAAGGATATAGTGCTGGAATTTGCCAGTGGGAAAAAAAATGAGTACTCTCAAATGCTTAAACCTACCATGTTTCCAGAATTCTTCTAGTTTTAGACAGCTCTTTGGAAACTCAAAATTCTCAGAAACCTTCAGCCAATCCAACTACTAAGTTGCATATGAGAAGACCTAAAAGTTGAAAACATGCCAAATTATTTGGCACATGTGTACAATTGGAAGTTGTAACGATTTTCCAAAATCTACAAAAACACAAGGTATCATACACTCATTAAGTAAGTATATGGATTAGGATGACCATACACTTTATCCAAACCAATACACTTAAAACTGAAAAGCAGTGTGATTAATAATTATGCCAAGACAACAGGTATAGGCCATGCCAAAATTGAGCAAACCAGGATGTATGATCATCTAAACATAACTCAACATGGCTAGACTATTTGGAGTATAGGAGGAAGTCATGAAGTTGAGACCAGGGATACAAGCAATGACAAATAACAGAGGATCTTGGCATCCAACTATAGATTTTTGGACAGTCTTTTGAGATATTAGGAAATAATTCTACAGATGTATTAATTTGAATGATTAGGTGCCATGTCTAGTTTTAGAAATCCAAACTATCAAGGGCAAATATATACTTTGTCATTCATTTCACAGAACAACTTTGTCACATCAGGACAAGTCTTCAAGGTGTTACAGAAAATTCCAGATATTGATTTGCCACCTTAAATGCACAATGTATAATATTTGAGTGAATGTATAAATAATCATAGCATAGGCCCTGACTGGAGGGTATATAATGACTTTCATAAACTAGCTAGATTTAACACAAAGCATAATTAGGTAAATAAGAGAACAGTAGAAACCAGATCTCTATTTTCTATTCTTTTTGTTTTCTACAAAACCTGCAATATAAACTATGATCCTGGGCTCAGTAATTTATGTAGTTGGGCTGAATATTTGAACCTTAATTAGGCATTCCTATTAAAATGGATATTAGAAAAAATATCTTGATTGGATCAATTATTTGCAGTTCAGGGCTCCTAGGAAAAGACAGTTGATGGAAAAATTATATTAACCCAGTTGAGCTTGCTATAATGAATTTTATTTTCAGTTTTTATTTTCCCATAAAATCCAGTCTGCAGAATCATCTGTGTCCAAGTGCATAGGCACAAACCACTTCCTAAGCACCACGATTTAATGTGGGAGAGTTCCTTATGCAAGTAATTTTCTGAGAAACATAATAGGCTATGAAGAAAGTGAAGTTGATTGTTTCTAAGCAGCATGAACAAGGCATGAGATTGTTGTACCTTCGGAAACAACAAAGTAAACATACATGTCATCTGAAATTATACCTGTCACCATACCACGAAGTAGCACACTTGGATTTTCCCTCTAGACCATGACACTTAGCTTCTTTAATTTTTTTTAAATACTATTCTAGTTCTTTCATTTAAAATCTGAGCATTAAAACTTCAGAGCTTAGTCATGCTGCTAGTTGCTGAAAAATAAAATAATAAAATGGGGAAAATCATCTTTGTTATGAGTTTAAAAAACATGGTGTATCCCAAATCCAATAGCTGTTTGCATAAATTTGAATATATCAGAGCTTGAATCATTGACTAAGAGAAGGTACAGCTATAGCCTACATATATTGCAAGGTAGAGTTTAGTCTTGTTCTTTCAAAATATAAATATTAATAAAGTGTTTTACAGTGCTTATAATACTTTGAATTTGCTGTCTTGTTCAATTTGACTTAACATATCATAGATATTTACTAAGTAAACAGAACTTTAAAGTTATCAGTTGGACACTGAGAATATTTTAAATCTTATAAATACATTCACACTGTTCTCACACACTAAAACCTAAAACAAAAGCTAAGTTTACACTACTCAAAGATATTTTAGGACCTGGAAAAATTTGGTAATTTTTAATTTAATGATATTTGGAATTTTGAGAGTCAAACAAATTCTTCAAAACATTCAAACATTTAATATGCCATTATCATAATATATGGACTGTCTCCACCACTGAAATCTATAGGAAAAAATATAAACTAAGAAATTGGGGTTAGAAAGAGATTGACAGTTCATCAGTGACAAAAATAAAGACCAACCTATCCATCTCTGAATCCTGAATTTAGGATGTTTCAATTGTGTGTGTTTGTGTGCGTAAGATGGGGGGGAGGAAGGGGAGAGAGGAAAATTTATTGTTTATGGGTTACAATTTTACTTCTATTCTTATAGCTAATCAGCTGTATTTCAGCTGTTTGTAGTTGCCATGAATAAGCACTTGGAATTATTGAAAGTATGACTCCTTAGTATGAAATCTAATAATAATTTCTATTTCATTTAACTCTAGTGGCTACACTCATGACAACATGTATCAATGAAGATCATCTCCAATATAGATAACAAATATAAATTAAAATATTATTGCATATTTATTAGTTATCTCTTATAATTATATATATATCCTATTATTCTCCAGTCTAACCAAAGGCAAATGAGTCCCAAACTAAATATTTTTTAAAAGTTTAAGTAAATAATTGATGAAGTATTCATTATCTTTTTAAAAAATTAAGCTGAGGTAAATGAGTCAGTGGTTTTGGACATGAAATATCAAAATTCATGAAGCCCCACTCACATGCTAACAAGAGCAAAAGACAGTTCAACATAAACTGTATAAACAGTAGATTAATTAGTTCAGCAGTATATTAATTAACGTTGTCAGTGAAATGCTTTACAAAAACTCATCAGATAAGCCAGAATTTCCTCAGCTGTTAGGAACTGAGTACATTCAAACCAGATGAATCTTCCTTAGTAATCTTGACCTAAAATCCCTTATCTCCTTCACTGGGGCAAACATGTCTGCCACAGATGGATTTCTACTGTTTCTGGTGAAGAAAAGGCCAATTCTGCTTCAAGTTTACAAAACTGTATAAAGTTTATTATATAGTTTATTACGCCTTTGGGGTGAAAGGTACCATATAAATATAAGATATTAAGGTGCTTAATCAAGGGCACCTTTTTTATCCTCTGTCAAGCTAAATAAACAAAAATGCAAAAGAACTTAATATATCACTGCTGGAATATTCATCAAAAATAGCCACAGTTATTCCAATTTTGGCTAATTCTATTTGTACAAACTTACGTTCCAAATATTTCTAAATGCATGTTGAAATATAATGCCATTCCCTCACCTACCTCCCACAACACTGTTAATCACTTGCTAGGTGCTACCATAAACAAAAATCCATATCTGTCTTCATGCACTTGACACCAAAACCTTAAGCTGGAAAAAATATAAATTTAAATTATAAGTAGCCTTTCAGCATACCAAATCAATGAATGCAATATTTAAAATTTAAAGTTCTTAGAAAACTGGGGTGAGATACACAGCCATGAACTTTCCTTTTTTCTCAAGACTAGTTGGAGCACGGTAATATTTCCCATTTGCCTGTAGACAGTATGGTCAAATTTGAATGGATTCACAACCAACCTAAGGCCATTGGTGATGGCTTCTGTCCTTTTTTTAGAACAAATGACTTTTTTTTTAACTTAGTTCATAAATCCCCTAGCATTTTCTAGGAAAAGAATAGGCATGTCTTTTATGAAGGGAATATGGACTCTATTCTTACATACCACTGTGAGGAATAGGAGCAGGGTTTAGTGTTAATTGAAGTTTTGGCAATATCTTCCTGAGAACAAACAGATTCATAGCATTATCGTGCTCATCATTACCAGAGACTACATTATTCGGCATTTGGTATGTGCTGGTTACTATGCTAAGTACTTTATACACAATCTTAAATTATAAAAATAAGATTATTTTATGATTGAAATATAAATGTTATAGGTTCCATTTCAGAAGTTAGGTCGCTTGTCTAAAGTTACACTCCTAAAACATGGATGAATCTGAAGGTTGTGTAAGAACGTGGAACTAGTCTAAGTTTGACTTATAGACCATGTTTCTCTAGAGGACCTGCAATGTCTAGTCTCAGTCCAGAGGTAATAGTGAAGAAATGCATACACATCCTTTAGGTTGAATTTCTGAGGTCAGTGGTAGAGTCAGTGTTTCTACACAGTGTGTTGTAGGGTGAGAAATCTTGTGGGGAGGGAGAGGGACTTCAGCTAAAGATTTCCCTTTCATTGTTCATAGCAAGTAATGTGAGATAGAGAAAATGGGTATATATAAGAAGTATAGGTGTGAGGTTGGAAAGAGAAATGTTTGTGGATATTATAGAGGAGGATAAAAGACTTCAGTCGCCACTCATTCATACTACCAACATCTGAGGCACTGCCCAAACCAAGTACAATTTCTACTGTAGCTTGGCCTGCGAGTAGACCAGGCTGATGGGATGGTAGACTCATTCCTCAGACATTCTGGTGAGATCCTACCCCTAACTTTAACATATATGTTAATCTCTGACTTTCTTATGTTCTTTAAAATATTCTACTTTTCTTGGCCCTGCAGAAGTTTAAATTTTAAAAGATTAAATTAAAAACTCCTACCTTCATAGTGAACTGAGCTTCATAATGACTCCCACTTTGATACTTGATTGAGTATAAGGAGAATTTTGTCATTTTGTCATGGTTTTCAAAAATTAATCTTAAATACTGGACTGGTTTGAGCCTTTTTGTCAGAAGTAGAATAATACACATGGTGTGGAATTATAGAAAGAAACAGAGTCAATGTTCTGTTATGAAACTTAGTTAATGTCATGTAAAAGTATCACTACATTCTCAAAATCATCATGAATAGCACACAAAACAACTATTATGCAATTCAGAATAAGAAAATTTGGCTTAAGAGGGTAACAAAGTTCTGTGTGAATTTCTGTGGGAAGAATTAATATGGAAAACAAAGAAACCTCCCTGGAGGACATGGCAATAGAGAAGATTCTTCAAACTCACATTCCCTTTCTTTCGAGATCATTCCTGGGAGAGGTTTGAAATAGACCAACAAAACCATATACTGTTGGGCTGGATATCAAACTTCAGAAACAACCCATGGGGAAAATAAATAAATATCTTGGATTAGAAAATTTTTTGACCATGAATACGTTACCTGTGGCAGGAACCTGATCTCCTCAACACAATAGTATAAAATGGATTTATACCTAACTGGAACACAGAGCTTAGAGTTCTCCAGACTGATCTATAAGCTTTCTCTCTGTGAAGCAGGATCAATTGTCTATTATTCTCACTACACTGAAAGTTATTTAAGAATGTGAGTATATTCTGACCATTGTAGTCTCAGCACAAAAACAGAGCTGAGTACTGAACAGTCAGTTAATAAACACTGGATTAACAAATGAAGTGTTATGTATGTAAACTAAATATTGAAAAAGTCGTAGCTATTAGAAATCACTGGGAACTGAAGTGGAGTGGGGAATTATGGATCTATATTTATTTGAAGACTCGCTCTTCTCTGGTCCCAGGCTTCATACTGTTGAATCTCCAAAGTCTGAGCCTATCTTCCAAGTCAGGGAAAACCAGTGTTTTCAGGACTGAGAATGAGGGAACCAGAATTGGACAGGTAGCTCTAGACTTGATGTGTAGATATATCACATGCTTCATATCACAGTTTTAACAGTCCAGTACATGTATCCTGATAGCCTATTACAAAAGCACAAGAAGTGGGACAGATGTGAAGAGGTTGCCTAAAATGCAATGTACACTAGAAGAAATAAATTCGTAAAGGGACAAGGTGTTCATAACAGTAAGAGAGAACAGACCTTAATGGTTCTGATCTATGTTCTTTATCTTCACAGTCAGGAAGAGTAAATATCTGTCTTAGAGTGTATACATAATGAAATAGCTAAGGTGCAGCACAACAATTTGTCTAAGGTAGGAGCTTTGCACATCATACCAAGAACATTTTGAGCTTAAAATATATTTATCAATGTTTATAGTAGATGTTTGTTTCCATCATTTCCAGGTATTAGTGACAAGGATCACTTAGATTATATACTTTTGAAAATCTACCCTTAGTCACATCTATTTATGGATACTTGGTATTTTCATGTCCCTGACAACGTCATCTCTCACACACTTTTTAAAGTTAGGTCAGATTTAATTTAGCTCTGCTGCCCTGTACTGAGGACATACGTTATCTCTTTGTCATGTAGAATGCTAACTTGGACAAGTAGTTGGAATATTTTCCTGTATTCCAATGATCTATTATTAGAATTATTCATACATTAGAATAAGTATAACAATTCCTTTGGAAAAGATAGACAGAAGTGTAATTTGAAAAGTAGGAAAACAAGTGCAGTGTTTGGATGAAGCGATGAGCAGTCCCACAGCACCAAATATATTTCAAGAACATTGCATATGAAGTGGCCCTTCTGACCTCCCCATCAGGAGGATATTCTATTTTAAGTTTCTTTCCTAAGAGAAAAATGAGTCATTCTGAACCATTCACCTTTATTTACCCTACCTTTCATATCCAATGGCATTGATTGCCAATAGGTAACCATGCTCCAAAATTGAGGGGCCCTGTGGCTATGGAAAAGTTCCTACTGTAAATCTACTATGACTGCAAGAAATTTGACAAGATTTAAAATTGCTAGTCATCTGTTTTAAACTAAGATTGTTTTTACTTTTATTACACTAATTTGGTGTTTTCTATATGACAAGCACTGCTCAAATTTCTAACATGCAGACACATACGTAAATTGACAAAGGCAAAGAATAGGTAAGAAGGGATTCTCTTCCATAGAAATTTCCACAAGAAGTGAGGGGAGGAGAAGATGTCTGTAGATTAGACAAAGGGGAATGAAGGGAAAGGAGGGGGAATAGGAAAAGGAAAGAGAATGGAATAAATCTGAAATAATTTTCCTATGTACATATATGAATATGCCATAGTGGATCCCAACATCATATACATCCATAAGAATAGGGTCTTAATTAGAATAAGATATATTCCATGCTTGTATAATTATATCAGAATGAATTCTACTGTCATCTAAAACTAAAAAGAACCTATAAAAATAATTTTTAAAAAAAGAAATTTCTACATAGATCCAGGAAAATAAATCTCAAGTTCCAATTACAAAACACACATATTTTCATTAAAAGCATGTATAAAACTAAGCTGTGTGAAAGCTGAGAGATAATTTCTTAGAAGAAAGCCTACAGAAAATAGGTATATTGAATTCTAGTTAATAGGTATATTGAATTATTGTTCAATTATTATTCAATATACCTATTGAAAATAGGTATATTGAATTCTGGTTAATACAACTTCCCTAGAGTTGCAAATGTTGACCTGTTTTCTGAATTGAGTCTATTTTCAGCTTCTCTGTTTATTATACCATTGGTTTGAAAGCTTCCACGCTGACTGCTCTTTCTAGGATCATAAACCACAGCATTTTGTGGACATCACTAAAAACATTAATATGGCCAACTCCATGAAACATATCTGGTCACATTTTCCAGAGTTTGGAGCATCTGGCATTCTTGACAACACCCTCTTTTATAAAATACTTTTGTTTGTATGACATTCATCTTTCCTGAAGCTCCTTTCTCTCTTTCTATTCTACATTTTATTTATAGACACTATTGTTTAGTTTGCCTCTATTAGTACTTTAGGCATCTCCGTTCTCATTTTTTTCAGTTTATGTGAAATTATCCAAGTATGCATTTTCAGTTATCACTAATAATCTTTATGATTCTCCAGCCTGAATTCCCAGCTGAGCTTTTCTACAGATCTTAGATTCACTTAACTGACACTATTAATGATTTCAACTTGGACATTCAAGCCGGGCGTGGTGGCTCATGCTTGTAATCCCAGCACCTTGGGAGGCTGAGATAGGAGAATCGTGAGAATCGTGAGCTCGAAGCCAGCCTCAGCAATAGCGAGGCGCTAAGCAACTCAGTGAGACCCTGTCTCTACATAAAACACAAAATAGGGCTGGGAATGTGGTTCAGTGGTCGAGTACCCCTGAATTCAATCCCTGGTACCAAAGGAAAAAAAAAAAATCAACTTTGACATTCTACAATCTCACTTTGTTCATCATTTACTTCTTCAAACCTGTATACACCTCTTAGTGCATTTTTATTACTATAACAAAGTACTTAATGCAAGATAACTTCATAAGAAAAGAAATATTTCACCTCATATTTCTGGAAGTTTAAGGGTGTAGAACTTCCATCTGTTCAGCTTGGGTGAGGACCCTCTTGGCTGTGCCACATCATGGTGAGAGTGTATGTGTGAGGAAGAGATTGTATCTCAAAACAAGAGCTCAGAGAGAGACAGAGGTCTCATAATATCTTCTGAAGGCATACATCCAGTGACTCAAGGACCTCCCTATAAACCAACCCTTTTAAATATTCCACTCCTTCTCAACACCACCACCCTGTGATCCAACCTTCCAACACACTAACCTTGGTGGACCAACTGTAGAACCACAATGACATCCTTCATTTCCTCTCTCAGGTGATAATGCCCAGAGGTATTCTCTCTCCCTCTTCTAATATCCAACCATATTTTGTAAATCTTACTTCCTGTCTCATGTGTTTCCTTAGCTTTCACCTTAGTTATTTTCATTATATCTTATCTAAACTATAAAATGAACTTATAACTGTCTCCTTCAACATATCTTTTCTTACATAGTATTTCCAAAATTGTTCTTTCTATTTAATAATCATGCTGTGCCTCTGTTAACACCTTCCAGAGCCCATTCCCAACATTCATGATAAAGTTTAAGATTTTTCACTTGGTCCACAAGAACATTTCTGCTGCCTACTTCTTTGTCTGTTTCTTTTTCAACTCTCATCAGTTCTCTACCTACATTCCTTGATCTTTCCTGCCTTTTTACTCGCTAACATCCCTACAATCTGCATTATCATCTGTTCTTATTTTTGTTGCCTAAAACACATACTCATCTCTACTAAAAGTCAGTTTAATTATTATCTTTTCTAGGCCATCTCCCCTGACATTATTTTATTTCAGTGTACCAACTATAGGACTCCTATAAATCCTACTGGTGCCTTCATTATAGTAGTATATAATTATTGATTCACTTTTTTGAGATCAGCTGTAAGTCAGAACAACCTTTGACTTCTCTCTTTCTCTTATAACCATCACAAAGTCCATCAGGACTTCCTGTTAACTTTATTTTCCAAATACTTGTGGAATTTGGTCATTTCACACTACTTCCTCTCTACTTCCCAGTCCAAGCTGCCAACACGAAGTTGGACTTTTGCAATAACTTTTAAACAGGTTTCCTACTGTCTTCCCTTGATTTTGAGCTATTCATTCTCAAAACAGCAGCCAGAGTGATCATTTAAAGACAAATCAAGCCGGGTGCAGTGGTGCAAGCCTGTAATCCCAGCACTCAGGGAGGCTGAGACAGGAGGATCCCAAGTTTCAAAGCCAGCCTCAGCAACAGCGAGGTGCTAAGCAACTCAGTGAGACCCTGTCTCTACATAAAATACAAAATAGGGCTCAGTGGTTGAGTGCCCCTGAGTTCAATCTCCAGTACCAAAAAAAAAAAAAAAAAAAGACGTAAATCAGGTCATGTCATTTCTCTGCTCAAAACTCTTCCACGGCTCACTACTTTACATGAATAAAAAGCCAAACGTTGGAAAGTCCCATGTGATCAGGTTTCCTGCAACTTTCGTGCCTCAAATCCTAGTACTCTCCACCTGCTCAGTCCACCTGACATCACCATTGTCTTCTTTTTTGCCAAATCATACCCCCTCAGAGCCTTTCTACTATCTATTCTTGCCCCTTGGGTAGCCCTTTTGCCCACATCAACTCTGGGCCCAAGTGTCACTTTCTCATTGAAACTTACTCATATTACTAAACTCAAAATTTAAACCTGCAATTCTTATACAATCCTGCCCTCCTAAGGGTTTTTTCCTTGCTCTATTGATACTTTTATTACATCTTAATATATTGTTTGTTGTGATATTATTTTCTCTTTCTCTTCTCTAAGAGAGAGGATTTTTGTGAGGTTTTTTTTTTGTATTTTTCTAATTTTTTCATGATGTATTCTCATCTAGACCCCAGACATGGCTGAATGTTGAAGATCTTTCACTGACAAAGCAAAACCTATAAAAGCCAGAAGACATGACTCTCTCCTCATACATAGAGAGATCAATGCAAGAATATAAGGACCATGAAGAATAAAAAAAAATAGAACCACCAAATGAAATTAATAAGACCCCAATATTTGAAGGTAAAAATTATAAACATCTATGAACTCACTAACATAGAATTCAGAATGATCACCTTAAAGAAGTTTAAATGAATTACAATATCACACAAACACACATATGCATGCACTGATGGATGACTAAATAAATTTAAAAAAACAATACATGACAAAATTAGAAATTCAACAAAGAAATGAAAACTATTTTTAAATTCTTGATTAAAGAATACAATAGCTAAACCAAAAAATTAAATAGAAAAGTTCCACCACAGATTGGTCAAGGACCAAAAAAAAATTAGAGAACTCAAGTACTGGTCATTTGAAATTAACCAGTCATAGGAACAAGAATACAAAAGAATGAATAAAGCCCACAGGAATTATGGGACACAAGCAAGTGGCACAATAGATGCATTATGGAAATCCAAGCAGGAGAAGAGAAAGAAAAAATGGATGAAAGTACATGTTTTTTAAACAATGGCTGAAAACTTTCTACATGAAAGGAGACAAATGGACCTCCATATTTTTTAGAACCAAAATTCACCAAGTAGTTTAAATCAAAAAGAGTATGAACCAAGACACATTATAATAAAGTTGTCAAAAGAGAAGAGAATTTTGCAAACAGCAAGAGAAAAGGTAAGTCATTGCATAAAAGGGAGGCTTCATAAGACTTGGAGACAATTTCTCCATAGAAACCTTGAAGACTGGAAGAAAGTAGGATGATGTATCAAACTATTTAAAGAAGAACCTGCCAGACAGTACTATACCTGGCAAAGCTGTCCTTCAGAAATGAAGAAAAGGAGACTTTCCTAAACAAAAATTGAGGGAATTCATCACCACAGCCTTACAAGAAATGTTAAAGGAGTTCTTCAAGCTGAAGAAATGGAAGGAAATGGAAGGACATGAATTAATAATATAAAAACATATAAACTCAGTAATGAAGATAAGTATATGGCCAAAATCAGAATTATCTAATATGATAATTAGAGTACATAAAATCATCTTCAGCTTTCATACAAATGTTTTTAAAATCCAAAGGCATTAAAAATAAGTATAGAACAATTTGTTATTCATATATGTATTATTAAAAAGATATATTCTGATACCAAAAGTCTAATATATAAAGAAGGGAGAAAGTTAAAATTACTGAGTATTTGCATTATTTTAAGTTAAATTGTTATAAACTTAAAATAGATTATTATGACTATACTATATTTTATGTAAGAATAATGGCAACCACAAAGAAAATAGCTGTAGTAGATATGGATTAATTCAGTGGTAGCATGCTTGATTGGGAGGGCTGAGGCTCTCAGTTTGAGCCTCAGCACAGAAATAAAACAAAAAAGTCACAAAAAGTCATAAGATAACAAATAAGGACAGGAAGAAAGAAAGAAAATGTAAAGCACAAAACGATTTAATAAAATGAAAATACTAAATTTTAGCTATCAACTATTTTAAATGCATATGTTTTAAATACATATGATTGATATTAAATTATCAATCAAATGACATAGAAAGGCTGAATACATTTTAGAAAATAACAAGATCCAGTGATACCCTTCCTAGAAGAGATTCATTTTAACTGTAGTGACACAAATAGACTGAAAGAAAAGAGATGAAAAAAAGTATCGTATCCAATGATAAACAAAAATGAATAGGGGTAGCAATGTTTATATCAAATAAAAAGACTCTGAGTCATTAATATATTCTAAATTCCAAAGCAACTACTAACAAATAGTGTGCTTTCAGTAAATATTTATTAAATCAATGATCAAACAAATGGGTGAGGAAATAAAAATAGGGTTTGTGAATTACTCTTCTATTTCTATACCTAGCATTGTGTTTGAAATACATATAAAGTGGCTACTGTTTTATTCACTGAGATTTGTTTTATTCACTAATGAATAAATTCAATAATGAATTGCCTAAAGTAAATAACTGACAAATAGTGAGTTTTTTAAAAAATATTTTTTAGTTGTCAAATAGTGACATTTTGATAAGTATTTATTACATGTATGAAAAAACAAATGAATGAGTTTATGAAAATAGGGCCCAGGAATTTTTCCTCTTTCTTTCCAGATCTAGCATAGTGCCTGTCCCACAATTATTATTGATAGAATAAACGTAAATGTAGAAAGAAGGAAAGAAGGAAGGAAGGAAGCAAAGGAAGGAGGATGAATTATATGAATGGTTGAAAGACAAGGTAGAGTACATAAGGATGAATAAGATGTAGTCTCTGATTTGAAGATATTTGCTATCTGAAAAAGAGAAGCAAACTATGCAATTATAAGCATACATCTAAGGTTCAGAAACAATTAGTAGTCTTGGTTCTCCTATTCTATTACAATAATTGCACTATTGTTGATTTGCTAAACTGCCAAATTTAAATTATCCACATTTCTCAAAATTTCCATGGGTTCCTAATTATTTTTCTTACTTTACTCTCTCTCACCGCATAGAATGGCTGCTGTTCTCTTCTAACATGCAGTCTTTAATGACATTTCCCATGGTCGGGTCCATAAAATGGAAACCCTCAAGCAAAGAGAATGGTAGTGTAGTCTTAAAGAAGATGGTTATTACTTTAGAAAAGAGATGTTTGATTTTTTTAATTTTCATTAATATTTGCTCACACGTTTTTGGATGGAAAGAGAGAATTTTGTTGGTTTCTTATTTCTATTTTTCATCAAGTAGGTTTTTTAGGAGGTAAGTAGAAAAGTTGATTCATACAAAACATGTTTTTTCTATTGGAATTTTAAATTTTACTTAATTTTTATAAGATGCTAGGAAGGAAGAATTAACATAAAAGTAAGACAAGAATTAGAAGATTAGCAGGGACAAAAGAAAGGAGAACCTAGATAAACAGATGAACTCCACAGAATTAAAATGCATAAGAATCTGAACTGTTGTCTAAGACCTGTGCATCCTTTCAACTCCTAAAGAAAAGTTTTTTTGCATCTTGGCTTTGGCAGGCACTTTGCCACTCTAAATTTTAAAAGAGAAAAATGGTCAAGCTGTTTTCTAATGCAATACTAAGAAATTATTGTCTTACACTGTAGAGATTTGCTGTTTATTATACTGTGATAAGAAATCCTTTTGTATGGTATCTGTCACTAGACTATCTAAGATACAAGTTCCTTGGATATTCAAATAAAAACTAAACCTATCCCTGCATTAATCACCAGAAAATTTCTAGATATAAATTACTAAATAGAGTATTTAAATGATGGGGAAAACTTCAAAAGATGGTAGTAGTTTGTGCACATATATAAAAGGGAGAATAATTGCATTTATGCAAATCTGATTGAGCTATGGAAAAGTCAACAAGTCTACAATTGGAATTTTATATAAGAGTATACCAAGCCTAGGAGAAATCATTAAGTTTGGCATCACTAACAAAAAATTTTCCAGGTAATATTTAGTTTACTCTGTGGAATATCACCTGAAAAAAATAATTCATCAGTAGAAAAGTCGATATTTCTCCCATGTATGCATTTCTATTTGGTGTCTCAGAAGAGGAGAAAAGATTACAAACAAAACAATTAAAAAGAGAGACAACATATATGTTTATTGTTTGGGGTAGCAGTTAATATTATTAGAAAAAGAGTGATATAAGAGTGATATGTTCCAGGTTTGAATTCTACTTCACCACTCACTGTGAGATCTTAAATAGCTTACTTCATCTTCCTGAGTCTCAATTGTACCAACCTTAAGAACTTTAGATAGTAGCATCACTGCTGTTACTGAGCATAGTAGGATATATCAGTCTTCATTCCCCCACTAACAAAACAAAAACTATATGGACAACTAACCACAAACCACAATAGCCTATGAATTCCTTAAGAGTCCATTTAAAATTCTACAGCAACACAGTGAAGCCTAAAGGGAAATTTTCTATTTAGAAAATATTATTCATAGATTAACATACTTGAGAAAACAGGAGATAGCTAGGAAAAAGAGGAAATCAAGAGGCTATCAGTATTAGTTATGCAGCAGGAAATAGTTACATTGCAGTCCCCAGTGTTCCACAGAGTGCATGGGCATCTCATCACTAAGGTAACCAATAGTCATTCCCACTGAGCAACCTCAGAAAAGATGAGTCTGCACTCACTTTTGCCATCAACAATTGGCAGTAAAGGTAGAGTAGCCTAAAGCTACTCCTGCACTGCACAAACCTGAGCTTTCTTAGCTCCCCAGTTGCTTCACAAGCATCCACTCTTCACCTAAATTACCACCACAGTAATGAGGGCACCTGTGCCCAGCAACACTTTCATTACCACCCTGGATTCGAGAGATGTGTTCCCTTTCTGTGCTCATGCTTCAGGCCTCAGCTCCATTGCCACTCTCAGGCAATTGTGCTACTACCATTGCAAGTGAACCTGCAACCAAACCTACTAGCAAGAAGGATCCCTACAGCCATAACTTTTCTGTCTAGACAAAAGGAGAGCAAGAAGACCTCAGCAGTCATCACATTGAAGATGCCAATGACCATCACTATTACTGCAGACATCTATAGCATTAGTTGCTGATAAGCCCTGCAAACTTCATTATTGCCAACCTCAGCTGACAGAGCTTCACAGAAACTACACGGCTCTACCTCTACTGGTGTCTGAATGCCTATACCCCATCCAGCAAGCGCCTTTATACTCTCCTATAGCAAACATCTTCCCACAGTAACACTAATCTATAAAGTCTAGAAGATGTAACTACTTCACTAAATGTGAAGACACCAATGTTAATTAACAAGAAACATGAGAAACCAGAAAAAGAAACACCACAACCAAAAGAATGATCATTACACAGTAGTTTACTCCAAAGAAATAGAGTGATCCTGACAATGAATTCAAATAATTGAATTCAATGAATCTCAGTGAACTTCAAAAAATACAGAAAAAATAATTCAACAAAATTAGGAAAATATTAAATAGCCAAAGAAAGAACTATAATAGGTAGGATAGGGAAATTAATAATAAGGAGAAGAAGAAGAAATTCTGGAGCTAAAAAATACAATGACTGAAATGAAAAATACAACAGAAAGTGTCAACAGAAGAGTACATCACAAGAACCCTTGAACTCAAATACAGGTTATTTAAAAATATACAGTATGAGGAGATATTAGAAAATAAAAATAAATGAAGAATACTTACAGGACTATGCAATAGCATCAAAAGAGCACATATTCACAATATAGAAATCCAGGAAGAATAAGAGTAACTCAGAAAGCATACTTAAAGACATAAAAGCAAAAAACTTACCAAGTGTGGGGAAAGATATAAATATTCAAGTACAAGAAGATCAAATGTCTCCCACCAGATTCAGTCTAAACAAGATTATAATACAATATATTATTAAAAAGCTGTGAAAATACCAAAGGAAGAATTCTGAGAGCAACAAGATAAAATAAGTATATTACACATAAAGGAGTTCCATTAGACTTAATAGTGGGCTTCCCAGAACAAAACTAATAGAGCAGGAGGAGATACGTTCAATGTGATAAACAAAACAAACTCCTAGCCAAGAGTACTTAGCAAAGCTATTTTCACACATGAAGGAGCAAAGCTATTTTCATACGGACTTCCCCATTCAAACTAAAGACAAGAAACTTCATCACAACCAGGCATGTCTTACAAGAAATGATAAAGGGAGATCTTAAAAATAAAAAAAATTCTTATTCATAACACAAAAGCATATGAAAGTATAAAACCCACTGGCAAAAGCAAGTAATCAGCCCAAATTCCAAATATTCAACCATTGTGATGATGATATGTGAATATAGATCTTCATAGGAAAGTTAAAGATAAAACTATTAAAAATAATGATAATAAAAGTCTTTCCACTATTTTTCAAGCTGTCATTCAAGTGTATATGAATGTCCTGAATGATGCTCTTAAGAGCACCAACAATGTCAAAAAGAGAGGCAGGTTGTTATTAGGCTATGCTCCAAAGTCATCATCCACTTTCTAAGTGATAATGAAGCATGATTTCATTAGTGAATTTAAAATCACTGATGATCAGAGTTGGGAAATCAGTTTGAACCTCACAGGCAAGGTAAATAAGTATGAATGATCAACCCCACATTTGATGTGCAACTGAAAGTTCTAAGAAAATGGCAAAATAATCTGCTTCCATTCTATCATTTGGTTTCATTGTGCTGATAACCTCAGTTGAAGTAATCTTCATGAATAAACCTGACAAAAACACCCAGGAAGGAAAAATCCTGGGATTCTTTTTCTAAGGATGCAATACATACATATAAATAAAAGGCTTCAATGGCAAAAAAAAAAAAAACCCAAAAAACAGTAATAAGCATAATATTTGGCTAAGGAATATGCAATATAAAAATTATAAATAGTGCTATAAAAACAAAACATTGGTAGGATTAAAATCAGAGTTAACTCTTTGTCAGATTAAAAGAGCCTGGTATAACTGTTAAATGTTTTACATAAATCTTAAGAGCATATACAAAGAAAAAGCCTGAGAAGATATACAAAAGAGAAAAAGTTACAAATTAAAGCATACCACTGAACAGTATCTTTTTATCATAAATAAAGGCAGTAAGAGAAAAAGAAAAGCACAAAGAAACTTAGTGCAATACAGTAACTGTAGGGGGTTTCAATACTCTGCTTATAAAAATAGATATATCACATAGACCCCCCAAAAAAGAAATATTTCATTTGATCTATATTTTAGGCCAAAAAACTATTACAAAATAGTTCATTTGACAGCAGCTGAATACACATTTTTCTCAAGGCCAATGAAAGGTTTTCCAGGATATTTGGTGTTAGGCTACAGAGCATCTTCACAAATTTACAAGACTGAAGTCATATCAAGAATCTTTTCTGACCATAATTGTATAAAACTAGGAATAAGAAGTAATGGGAGAGTTTCAGATAACTCAACAACATATTGCTCCTGCATAAGAATAGGTCAAATAAAAATTAAAAGGAAAATTAAAAACATATCTTGAGACAAAGGAAGACAAATGAAGGTGGGAAAACGGTATGCCAAAACATATGGTGTACTATAAAAGCAGTTCCCAGTGGGAAGTTTATAATAAAAGCATACATCAAAAAGAAGAAGTACCTCAAGTACCCTTATTTGCACCTCAAGGAAGTAGAAAAAGAAGAACAAACTGAGCCCAAAGTTATCAGAAAAAAAAATTCAGTTGCAAAGATGAGAACATAGGTAAATAAATTAGAGTCTCCACAACAGAAAAGATCAGAAACTAAGTGTTGGCTCTTTTATACAAAAGAGAAAAATCAACAAATCTTTAGTTACATTAAGAAAAAGTAAAAATCAGAAGTAAAGGAGACATAACAATTGATACCACAAATGCAAAGGATTAAAAGAAATGACTATAGACAATTACACACCATTGAATTGGATAGCCTAGAAGAAATAGATAAATTCTTAGACATATACAAACACCAAGGTGGAATAATAAAGAAATAGAAAGTCTGAACAGACCTATAACTAGCATGGAGATTGAATCAGTAATAAAAATTCTCCTATCAAAGACATCAAAGAAAAGCTCAGAACCTAAAAGCTTCATGGCTGAATTCTACCAAACATTTAAAAACCTAGTATCAATCCTTCTCAAATTCTTTTTAAAAAATGAAGAGGAATACTTCTAAATTCAGTTTACAATGACATTATCCTATAGCCCAAGCCAGGGAAGGATACTACAAGAAGTTTAAATTACAGGCCAATATCCCTGATGAACATTGACACAAAAATTCTCAACTGAATAGTAACAAATCAAATTTAATTGCATACAAAAAGGATCAGGTAATATCATCAACTTAGATCATGTAATATCATCCCTGAGATTCAAGTATGAGTCAAGATACACAATCAATAAATGTAATACTCCATATTATCAAAATGAAGGATAAAAATACCCATATCTTAATCTCAATAGATGCAGAAAAAGTTTTTGATACAGTACAATTGTCTTTTTAAGAAGAAAAAAAACTTCAACAAATTAGGCATAGAAGGAATCTACTACAACACAATAAAGGCCATGTATGACAAGCCATGGGTAACATTATACTCAAAAGATGAAAAGTTCAAAGCTTTTCCCCTAAGGTCAGGGACAAGACAAACATTTCAACTATATTCCACATAGAACTGGAAGCTCTCCATAAAGGCAATTAGGTAAGATAAAGAGATAAAAAGCATCCAAATCAGAATTGAAGAGGGTAAATTATTTATGTATACAATTATATATGTATATAGTAAACCCTAATCAAAAAAAGTCAGAACTAATTTTAAAAATCTATTAAATGTGCAGCAAAAATTGGTGGTGCTTCCATCTACTATAAAAAAAAATCAAGACAATTATCCCATTTGCAAGAAGTACAAAAAATTAAATGCTTGGCAATAACTGTAAACAAAGAACCAAAAGTCCTATACAATGAAACATATACAACATTGATGAAATAAATTGAAGAAGCTAAAAATAAATGGAAGGACATCTATGCTCATGTATTGGAAGAATTAATATTGATAAAATGTCCATACTACCCAAAGTAGTACAGATTTAATAAAAGTTCTATCAAAATTCCAATAACATCTTCAACGAAAATAGAAAATTGATTCTCAAATTCATGTGGAACCTAAAAGACCTCAGATAGCTAAAGCAATCTTCAATAAAATTACAAACCTAAAGGCATCATTCTCCTTGATTTCAAAATCTTGCTCAATAATAATAGTATTCAAGTAGTGTGGCAATGGTATCAAAATAGACAAGAACATCATTAAAACAAAGGGGAGAGCACTGACATAAAGCCATACATTTATGGTCAATTTTCAACAAATATGATAAGAACACACAATGGGGAAAAGCCTCTCTTCAACAAACGGCATTGGGTAAACTGGGCATCCCCATGCAGAAGAATGGAATTAGAACTTCTCACACCTTATACAAGAATGTACACAAAAGGGATTAAATAGTTAAATATAAGACCAGAAACTGCAATTCTATTAAAGAAAATGTAAGTAAAATCCTTCATGATGTTGATATGGGCACTAAATTTTTATTTGTATATGATTACAAAAGTATAGGCAATAAATGTAAAAATAGATGAATGGATTAAATCAAACTAAAAAGCTTCTGCATAGCCAAGGAAACAAATGCCAAATGGGAGAGACAAGCTATGGAACAGAAGAATATATTTGCAAATCATACATTTGATTGGTAATTAATATCCAAAATACATAAGGAACAACTAAATGGTAAGAAAACAACTCAATTAAAAATTAGCAAAGGAATTTAAGAGGAATTTCTAATAAATAAGATATATAAATGGTCAAAAGGTATATGAAAAATGCTCTACATTTTTCTCTAATGATACTAATCAGGGAAAATTAAAGTCACAATGAGATATGTCTTTACACTGATTAGAATGGCTATTATAAAAGAGAAAGACTAAACTATTTGACCAAAATAGAGAAAAAGAGGAGTCTTTGTACACTGTTTGTGAAAATGCAAATTAAAATAGAGCTACCATAGGATTCAGCAATCTCACTACTGGGTTCATAGACAAAAGATATGAAATCAGTATGTAAAAGAGATATAGACACGCCCATGTTCTTTGTAGCACTATTCATAAGAGCCAAGATATAACATGAGCTTCAGTTTCCATCAACAGATAATGGTAAGGAAAATAGGTTCAGCCTTAAAGAAAAAGAAAGGAAATCTTGTAATTTGAGACAACACAGATGAACTTTAGAAGGCATTGTGCTAAGTGAAATAAGCCAGACATAGAAAGACAAATACCATGTGACCTCACTCTATACGTAGAGCCTAAAAAAGGCAAACTCATGGGAACATAGAGTGAAATGATAGTTTCTAGAAATTGGCCTGTGGAGGGGTGGGCAGATGTTAAACATGAAATTCAATTAGATAGGAAAAATATATTCAAGAAACCTATTGTACAATATGGCAACTATGGTTAAAAAAATATGGTAAACTTAAAAATGGTAAAAGAATAGAAATTAAGTGTTCTCACCAACAGAATAATAAGTTTGTTAGGTATCTTACATAGGCTGATTTGACCATTCTACAAAGTATAAATTTGTCAAAATATTATGTTGAACATTGCAGATATATATAATTTTTAATTTTCAATTAAAATACATGATCATAAAACTTCATAATAGAATTTGTAATATGTGCTTTTGTGAGAAGTTAACAGCAAAAAAGCATGTGTAAATTCCAAGTATAGTACCTGACCCAGAATATGTACATGATGCATCACAGTTGTAGATGAGATGAGGAGGAGGAGAATGCAAATATATTTTCATGACAATAAACTGAGTTCATTTGATTATCATTTAATATACTAACATGCATTGTCTGTAAGACTTTTCTCCCTGCATGTTCACGCTCAATGCCTCTCCGACAGGAGTAAAATGAAACAGGTCACTGCATGCTCCTAACAAGATGCCTCCTCCTCCCTTCCCACCCATCCAGCCCCAACATCCCTAAGAGCTGCTGTCCTCATTTGACCAGTTTTTTCTTAGTCACTAGGTATAACCTCCAACTCCAATTCCCTAGAAGCTCTTGATGCCCTATCTCCCATTTCTTCCCAACTCCTAAAACTCATCCACTCCTCCCTTTAAAGTTCATAGACAGCCATCTGCAAAATTCTAAACAGTTGCCACCTTTCTTCTGTGTTTGCATTTTAATTTTTTTTTCTCTCCTGAAATCTAAGTTTCCTGGAATGTCTTTTCTTTTAATCCCTCTTTACTTACAACATGGAATCTGTAATTCCCACTGCTCCTACACCATCAGATGGATTTCTTCCCTGAAAAATAAAAAAGAAACAAAGAAAAATAACATTGTATCTTCTGTAGCTAAGCCATACCACCATCAGAGCTCCTTGTTACCAACATTTATCCTAGAAGTCACTCGTAAGTATTCCTTGGAGAAGTCATTTCTTGAGTGTCACTTTTAGAAGCAGCACACCTAGGACAATTTTAGTGTCTTAAGATTTCATATAGATGATTGTTCTAAAACCCAGACTCTTAACTTATTAATTCTCTGAAATTAATTTATTTCTCATCCTATCATAGTCATAATTTTGTTATTATATACCATCCTTTGATATTAACAGAAAACTACAGCCCCTCCTAAAACTTGATTTTATGCATCCAGCTACCACCTACCCCATTTTTATAGTTCCTTCTCTCTAATGCCTTAACTGTTACAATTCTTCAGTGTCATCCATACCTGTAATCTATATGTGTTGGCTCCATTTAACAGTTCTTTTGTTTTCCTCAATTTTTTACTTACCCCTGTAACCAGTTTGGATATCCAATTATAATCACCTCTTGCATTTATCACAAATCTTTTGTCCCTTTCCTATTTCCATTTACTTGACTAAATCCAATGCTTTTTCTTTTCTTCAGGTGGTATGTGGCTGGAGAAAGACCAGGCATTCTGGCTGATCTCACATTCAGTGGATATCCAGTAACCTCAAGTCGGCCCTTCATGGTAACTTTTCAACATTCCCTTACTAACAACTGTTTCCTAAGTTATCATCTCAACTTTCACCCCTCAAGCCCAATATTTATTTTCAGCTGATGTGTTTGCTACCCTTTCACCAAGAAAACAAAACAAGACAAAATATATCCACAATTCCCCACAACACATCGATTCGCCCTTCTGTATCTGACGAGCCTTGTGTTGTGTTCCTCCCTGTTATGATGGTTAAATTGTCTAAAATCTTAGCTGAGAATTTTAATGCTGGGATATGGAGCTTGGAAAGGATGTCAGTGAGGCCATCATAAAGGAAATCTTGTGTCCCATCTTTTTTTTTTTAACATAATCTAAAAGTTAAATTTATTTTTTTCTTTTTTTTTCCTTTTTTTAATTATTTTTTTTCTCAAAAATTGCATTTTAATACATGTTATCAAACATAACAGAAAAAAAACAAATTTTCAGAAGCTGTACACATTGTTCACTGAAAACATTTGTTGAGGCAAATAGAAAAAAATTGTTACAATCATAATTTTTCTAACTTTGCACAAAATTATAAGCAGATTAAATTCTTCATATTAAACACCTTTATATGCACTTTCAATGAACAGTATATATATATATATAT
>PVHX01024330.1:0-24291 GCA_004024805.1 Geosciurus inauris
ACAAAAATAAATTAGAAGAAGAAAAGAAGACTGAAACTTTTTCTGTTTTGGTGAACTCAACAACAAATTTAGGTAGTAAATTGTCAAAAGAACACAGATTTCACTTGTAAGAAATATGAAGAATTCAGTAAGTAGGTCATCAGTTTTCAAAGTTAAACACATTTTATCATAAATAGTGAAGAAGAGGATCTGGAGCTATTGTTTACTGAATATCTACTATTGCAAAGACTTTTTTGTCCATTTTCTGTTTATTTCTGTTATATAAAGAGTAATGGATTTATTTGTAACTTATTTGTTACAACAAATCTACAACGTGTACTATTGTTTTAGCTCTTCAGAGATAGGGACCTTCAGTGTAGACATCAAACAACTAGCCTCAGATAATTCCACTTGTAAATGGAAGACCCAGAATTCAAACTCAGTTTAGCTCTTTGAAGTTCATTCTTTAAAGACTGTGGTTTTGTTTTGTTTCATTTTGTTTTAAATGCCCTGCTGCCAGGTACTGTTCTGGTTTTTGTAATAGTAATGCAGGTAGTTGAATTTTGAAGAACAGTCAAATTTTGAAGAAAGCCAATGTGTAAATTAGCTGCAATATATGATAGAGATTATGAAAACTATAGAGGTGACCAAATTGTCCAGATTTAGAAGAAAAAAAAGGGAAAAGGTATTTAACACAGTTATAGATACAGAAATGTGGATAAAAACCACTTATGTTCTTACATACATCATGCTAATTTCTGTACTAGACAGATGAGCTGGGTAGAATGCTTTGTTAACAAATGCCATTGTAATATAATTCTTCAAAAGATTAATCTTATATCTTAACTGACTAGGCAAGGGAAGACTATCCTGCTCATGTGGCCACAGCAGATTCTAGCATGAGGAATAGTAGTCTTAGTACATCTGATTATTAGTCTCTTTTAGCTCTTTTGTCAGTTCACTTAAGAATATGGGGTAATTACAGTGACCTTATGATGATTTCTTTTTTGTGATATAGAAGAGGAATAATATTTTCAAGTGGTAACTTGCTATTAGTATTTTTTTTCCATCAAACTGAAGATATTAGACTTACAGGAATTGCATTTGTATTTTTTAAAATCTAAGTTGTAACCTTCAAATGGCAAAGAAGTGTTTAGGAAACAGAGTAGCTAAAGATTCTGTTACATAACTATACACTTCTTTTCAATAATGTTAATTACTTTTACAATTACTATGTTGTGTAATACCATTTGGTTGGTAATACTCCCACTCTGTTTGCCAACCCCATTGATTCTGCTGGGGATGGAGTTAAGAACCCAAGCTACCTTGTCTTTCCCTTGTGTCAAAATTCTGATTTTTTTTTTTTTTGGTACTGGGGATTGAACCCAAGGGTACTCAACCACTGAGCCACATCCTCAGCCCTTTTTGTGTTTTTATTTAGAGACAGAGTCTCACTAAGTTGCTTAGGGCCTTGCTAAGTTGCTGAGGCTGGCTTTGAACTCGAGTTTCTCCTGCCTCTGCCTCCAGAGCCACTGGCATTACAGGCATGCAGCACAATGCCTGGCTAAAGTTCTGATTTGATCATGAATATTTTAGTCAACTTTGCTTTGAAAAAAACAAAACAACTGGTGATCAATAAAGAAGTTTTGAAAAGTTTGTTTTTGCTTTCTGGGATATGAAGGTTGGCCCTGGTTGGTTGACTCAAGAAGATGCAAGGAAAAAAGGACAGGTTGCCAAGAAGCTAAGTACATAATGAGTTTGGGGGTTATATTCATATTTAAATTTAAGCTACTGCCATGAATAATAAGCTGGTCTCAATCTGGGGAATGTATCAGGTTCTTCTGGTTCTAAGATTCTATGATTCATTTTTGAAATTAAAAATTAAAATTAATCTTATGTAATCATATTGATTTATTAAGAGCTCTTGCCATCTGGATAGTTATTTTATATTTCCCCCCTGAATCTTTTGTTGCATATCTTCTGTAAATGTCATTTACCACACCTATGTCATTTTTTTTTCTTAAAAAATGGATTTCTTTGTGTGTGTGTATGTGTTTTCCCAGTCCTAGGTATTGAACCCAGGGCCTCACATATACTTGTCAAGTACTCTAGTACTGAGCTGTACCCCCCAGACATTTTAAAATTTTAATTTGAGACAGGGTCTTGCAAAGTTGCCCAGGCTGGCCTTAAACTTATGATCCTCCTGCCTCACTCTCCTGAGTAGCTGCAGTCACACAGTCCTGCACCACCACACCTGGCTCCATTTATATTTTACTGTAGTTCTCAATTTCTAAGGTTGTAATCAGATGGGCCTTACAAAACATTTTGTGTGTCAGGTGTGGTCACATTATTGATTTTTTTCTGATGAAAACAGTTTGTTATTATTATTATTTTTGTCTTTTTTGGAGCTGGGGGTTGAACCCAGGACTTTGCAAATGCAAGACAGATGCTTTACTACTGAGCTACATCCTAGTCCCATAAGGTTTTGTTTTGTGCAAACAGTTTTAAAGATTGCTTTTCATGTTTGGTTTTCCTTTTGATATCCCTTGAAAATATTGTTTAGAGCATTTTCAAGGCTCAAGGGATGTTCCTATTATAATAATTACTAACTAGAACTCAGTAAAACCTGCAAGGACCCCTGAGCCACACAGATTGAAAGCCAGGAGTTGCAGTCTGATGGAAGGACCTGCCAGCAGGCAAGATACCTGCTGTCACTGTCTCTGTGTCCTTGGAAATGACTTTTGCCCACATTTACCTAAGTTTTCTTATTTGTGAAATAAGGATGTTGTATTATATGAGCTCTAGAGATTTTCTTGATATCATTTTATGATACTTAAGTGTTTGATAGTTTTTAAAATCACAAATAATTCCTATGTAATAATTTGAAGGTGTACATTTCTACAAAATTTTATTTTCCATATATCCTGGAACTTTGCAGCCATCAGAATTATGAGCCACATAAATCTCTTATCTGTACATATTACACAGTGTTGAGTATTTTGTTATATCAACACAAATAAACTTATACTGCCAGTAAGTCCTATGTTTGAGGTTTTATCCTTGTGACCCCACACGTGTCAGTTCTACTGCCATTGGTGCCTTGGTTTTAACAAAGCAGTGGAGAAAAGTGATACTGAGCACTGATGCAATCAACTCTTTATTTCAACTGCTTTTCTAAAAGTTCAGGGACAGTGCCTATGAGCTTGTATTAGTTTCCTATTGCTGCTATAACGCATTACTAGAAACTTGTGCCTTATAACAATAAAAATTTATTGTCCTACAATTCTGGAGATCAGAAGCCTGAAATTAGCCTTATCAGGCTAAGATGAAAGTGTGGGCTATACTGTGCTCTTCTGGAGGCTCTAGAGGAGATTTGTTCCTCACCTCTAGTTTCTATAGGCTGCACGTATTCCTTGACTTATCTCTTCTTCCTTATTTCACTCTGACTTCTACTTCTATCATCATATCTCTTCTCACTGTGACTTTCTTACTTTCCTCTTGTAAAGAATCATGTTATTAGATTGGGCCCAACCATATAATCCAGGATAAGCTCTCCATTTTTAGGCACTTAACTAACATATTTGTAGTCTCTTTTGCCACATGACATATAACATGTTCACAGGTGGGAATCAGGGTGTGGGCATCTTTTAGGGCCATTATTCTGTTTACCTCAGATTCCTTCTAATCATTAAAGCTGCCCCTGAAAGTTACCTCCTCAGAGAGGTCTTCTACCACCTTAGATGCCATCTTTCCTGGTCACTCTTGACAGCATTACCCTATTTTATTAAATCTGAGAATAGTACATTTCCCTTCTACTTTATTTTTTATTTAATTGTTCACTTTATGTAACCCTCCACTAGTGAGCAGAAACATGGCCAGTCTTCTTCACCACTTTGTCCTCAAAATCTAAATAGTTTCCAGAAATTGGTAGATGTTCAGAAGTTTGTTGAATGAATCCATCTGTATACAGTCTAAGGAAGCCTGCCTTACATGAAAACTACATTAATGTGCCCCTATTCTTTTTTCTATCAATAATGCATGTTTTTGTTTTTGTTTTTAACCAATGACAGTTAAACCAGCTGTCAGTAGATTTTCCTTTGAATTTAAATATATGGGTCTGTCCTTGGGACATGATTGAGGCCAATAAAATAAAATACCAGATGTAATGGAGCTGGAGGAAAAATAAAATATAAAAATAAAAAAAACAGTTCACTTGAAGCAAAATGGATAGAACTGGAGGAGATTATGTTAAGTAAAATAAATCACAAACAGAAAGAAATTTTTTGTATATTCTGTCTCATATATGGAAGCTAAAAATGTTAATTTTAAAGTAGAAGAGAGTGGAATAGTACTTATTAGAAGTTGGAAAGGGGAAGGGGACAATGAATAGAGAATGGATAATAGGTACCAAATACAGAAGTGTTACTATACTTTATGATAACCTATTGTGTATTTTATTTTACTAAGAACTAGAGGAGAGGAACCCAGCATAAAGAAATGGTAAGGAACTGGAGATATAATTACCCTTATTTGATTGGTGCACATTTTATAAATATTTTGAAATAACACACTGAAACTTATGGACATGTATAATTATCACATGTTGATTAAAAACGGAAGTTGCCTGTAATCCCAGAGACTTGGGAGGCTCAAGCAGGAAGATTACAAGTTCGAGTCCAGCCTTGCCAACTTACCAAGACCTTGTCCCAAAATAAAAAATAAAAAGTTGTGGGATATAGGTCAGTGGTAAAGTGTGTTCAATCTAGTACCAAAAAGATAAAAATTAAAATTAAAATAATAAAAAATAAAGAGAAGAAGCACTAGACAGAATTAGTAAATACTTTACCCAAACAGAATGTAATATTACCTTGATCTGAGCTCTAAATATGATGCCAAGATAAATAGCTTGGGCTTTCTGCCCTCTTCACCAGATTTACAATGCTAGCATTTGTAATTCAAAGGAGACTGAGATAAGAGCTATAACAGTCAGACAAGTGCCTAGAAGAATGAAGGAGGAAGACTTCTGGTAAGTAGAGCTTTCCTCAGTCTGTTCCCAAAACATGATCCTTAGCACTTCAGGAAACCCAAAGAGCTTTTAGGCAGAAGGAACATTGTCTATTGACATGACATTAAGAATAACCCTGATGGAAAGATGGTATTTCAGTATGCAGGTAATTTGCAAGTATTCCAGTGTTCATTGATGCATCCAGTTGATTGATATAACAGTTCTTAAATGAGTTGGCCAGTCAGGAAATACTCATTGAGTACCTGATGCTGATCAGTACTGAAACCGTGATGTGACCCTGATCTGAAGGGAGGAGGTGGAGGAGGAGGAGGGAAAGAGGTCGGGAAGATTTCGTGGAAGAGAAGTATTATGGACTGAATCGTGTCTCCTCAAAATTTATGTGTTGAAGAAGTAGCCCCCATCGTGATTGTATTTGGAGATAGCACCTTTAAAAAGAGGTGATCACAGGGGCCTGGGATTGTGGCTCAGTGGTAGAGCACTTGCCTCACATGCGTGAGGCACTGGGTTCGATCTTCAACACCACATAAAGATAAATAAAATAAATATATTGTGTCTATCTGCAACAAAAAAAAATATTTTAAAAAAGAGGTGATTACAGTTAAATGAGATCATAAAGGTGGGGTCCTTAGTCCAATAGGATTGATGTATTTATGAGAAGAGGAAGTGACACCAGTCATGTATGCATGCAGAGAAGAGACCCTGTGAGTACACAGTGAGAAAAGCCATGTGCAAACCAAGAAAGAGGCCTCAGGAGAAACCAAATCTGTTAACACCTTGATCTTGGACTTCCAACCTTCACAAATGTGAAAAAGGAAATTTCTGTAGTTTAAGCCACCCAGTCTGTGATATTTTGTTATGGTAACTATAGCAGATAATAGAAGGAGGAACTTGACCTATGTCCTGAAATGGGTAGGGCTGATTCTGGAAAACTGCCTTGTTGAAGGGTTTGGTTCAGAAAAGTCCTCAGTAAAAAAGTTAGAGGCAGAAGTCTGGTAGTTATTACCTTCCTGGCTTATATGTTCCTTATGCCTGCTGCATTCCAATCCTTTGGTTTTCTTGTGATGATGTTTCAATAATTAAAATATTTCTAACTAAACAAAAAAAGTGAATAAAAGCCATTGAAAAACTTAGAATAAGCATAGCTTTTGACTTAAAGAAGAGAGAACTCAGTGTGGATGGGGTGTAAGGAGTTGCTTGGGAGCTTCCAGGCCACTATGCCTGGCATGAGTCGGGGAGGTAATTATGGAGGATCTTGGAATTAGGGGAGAAGAGGCTTGTATTAAGACAAACCTGGTGCTGGTTAGGCAGAATGAGGAGTTAAGGTCGAATGGCTAATGAGGCTAAGAGGTATTCCGAAGGCTCTTCATCTTTGGGGTTTTATGAGAATGAAGTGTAGCATTCTTCTGTCCTGGTCTCTTCCAAAAGCTTTAAGCAGAATAATTATCCTTTCTTTTCAAAAAAATCTTCCTTATTGTTAAGTAAGCTTTCTCTGCTTACCTAATCCCATAGTTTACTGCAAAGGAAACCCCAGGGATGGTTGAGGCGCCCTTTGTGTCCCACTGAATTCTAGGATGTGCCTTTTATAATGTGCTAGTTCTCAGGGAGCAGCCCCACCATCAGCCTCACATACTACGTACAGTTGTTATGGTAGTTTTATTTCTAAAATAACATTTTTTTTATTCTTATAGGAGTTACACATGTTTATTTCAGAAACTTGGATGCTATAGGAACACATAAAAATTCCAGTAGTTCATAGTCCTACTGTTTAGACATAGCTTCTGTTAGTATTTGGGGAGTCAAACAGGATAGATGTTTTTGGTGGGGTGCGGTGGTCCCTGTAATCCCAGCTATTTGGGAGATTGAGGCAGGATGATTGGAAGTTTAAGGCCTGGGCAACCTGGTGAGGCCCTGTCTCAAATAAAAAGTGTTCGAGGTGTTTCTCAATGTTAGAGCATTTGCTATCATGTGTGACGTCCTGGGTTTGATCTGGAGTATGGGGCAAGGGATGGAAAAATAGTTTTCCTTACTCATATATATATATATATATATATATATATATATATATATATATATATATATATACACTGAATATACATTCAGTGAGTACATATGATCATTCAATATAGTATTATTATGTTATTGGTAACACTATATACTTTTAGAGTGCCCTCTGATTTTCTCTGGGAGTTTGTAGGATGGCATAGGAAACAGATTATTTTGTCCAAGAAAATTTTGATTAGTGATATTTGTATTAGATGTGCAGAGGTTCAGATTTGTTCTTAGAAAGATGTAGAAACCTCTATGAAATTAAGTTTGGTAAGTTTGAACTGAAATATTTTTAAAGTATATGTTTGAGATATGATAAGTTCGTAGAGGTTTAGATATCTTCCTTGTTAATAGATCATATTCACAGTATTACTTCACTCTTGAATTGAGCATGTTTTCATTTTTGAATGTACAAATCTTAATTTTAGAGCAGCTAGTCATTCAATATAGAATAAGATTAATAAGAAGCCGGGTGCGGTGGTGCATGCCTGTAATCCCTGCACTTTGGGAGGCTGAGACAGGAGAATCATGAGTTCAAAGCCAGCCTCAGCAAGGGCAAGGCGCTAAGCAACTCAGTGAGACCCTGTCTCTACATAAAACACAAATAGGGCTGGGGATGTGGCTCAGTGGTCGAGTACCCCTGAGTTCATTCCCCAGTACCAAAAAAAAAAAAAAAAAAGAATAAGATTAATAAACTGTTCTGAGCAATAGAATGGTTAACTACTTGAGACAAAGCAGAAAAGTAGGGCACTTGTCTTCCTTAATTCGGTGGTAGTTCACTTCATATTGGTAAATCCTTGGCTTCTAAGAAGGTACAAATTTTGTAGTAATATGCTTTCGTTTATTCTCCATGTTGAACTGGTTCTCTCATTTGTGATATTGTAAACCTTTTAGAACAATCATAAGTCATACTACTCATCTGATTGCTATGGCTGACTAATAAGCGCCTTTTATTTTTTTGATATTGCAGTTGACTCATGTTGACCAGGCAAGCTTCCAGGTTGATGCCTTTGGAACATCATTCATTCTTGATGTCGTGTTAAACCAGTAAGTGTTTGTTGAGCTGCCCTCTCTTTTGTGAGACACACATTGAATCCAATTTCTTATCCTTCTGTGAAATATTTTCTTTTTTTGTATACTAATTTAGTATTCCATTTGAAACTATTGTATCTATTGACAATAAAGTAGAAAGTCTGGCAAATAATAAGAAACAGGTATGCATTTGAAACTGCACAGCTGTAACAGATTTAAGAATATACAATGGAGGGCAGGTGTTATTTCAATATTACATGAGAATATATGGGATCTGAGTCTCCTATGAATGACAGATATGAAAATAATACTTTGGGTATTGAAATGTCTTTCTTAAGAGTAGCAGAAAATTATACTTTTTGGCTAATGATTCAGAGAATCAGCTGCATAATATGTGATGCTAAATAATGCCTGGTGTCCATTAGATGCTTTGATACAGGGGCATGTTATATTGAGGCTTAGAATACTAGGAATATTCTGTATTTATAGTATGATTTTAGAAATAGTCATATATCTACCTTGAATTTCAAATTGGAAGATGCCTTTTTTGCCCCCTAGTAGTGGGGATTGAAACCAGGGACTTGAACATGTTAAGCAAGTGCTGTTCCACTGAGCTACATCCCCAGACCTGGAGAGGGCTTTTGATAAGTCACTGGATTTAATTTTTTTCATTTATTTTTTTTTTAAACTCAATTTTCTATCAAAGACAAATGGGGAGAGACCAGAGCTCTTCTAAGCCTAGGTTTCTGGGCAGCGTTGGCCCCCTATTTGCTAGAAGCATCTATACAACAACTCAGGAAGACAGTTTGAGGTCAGAAGATCAGATAGGTAGACCAAGAGTGAGAACTGGAGCTTAAGTTGTGTAAAGTGGGAAGCAGCTACATTGAAGACTGTCAATTTAATTTTAAAAAGGATGTAAGAGGCACAATTTACAACTTCTCTCAATAGGTACTTGCTATTGTTACTGTTTAAACTTAAGTTAATTAATTTAAATAAAGTTAGCTGGGTGCAGTGACACATGCCTATTGTCTCAGCTACTCAGGAGACCGAGGCAGGAGGAGGATTGCTTGAGCCCAGAAGTCCAATGGGCAACCTTGCAAGACCCTGTCTTTTTTTTTTTTTTAGTTGTAGATGGACACAATATCTTTATTTATTTATTTTTATGTGGTGCTGAGGATTGAACCCAGTGCCTCACGCATGCGAGGCAAGCACTCTACCACTGAGCCACAATCCCAGCCCAAGACCCTGTCTTAATAAAGAAAAAAATTAAAAATTTTGTTCTTCACTTGCATTAGCCATAGTTCAAATGTTGAATAATCATGTGTGGCTAGTGTACCTAACTAGACAAGATTTGAAACGTCAGGTTCCTAAGATCCTCCATTTCAGTGACTCTATCCCATCCCTTCTTTAAATTCATTATTCCTATTGAATATTGCCCTTGTTTTCTGGTTCTTGACCCAAAGGAACTCTTTGACTTTTTGTACTCAAAGGAGTGATATTTATTCATGTCCATCCTGCCCAAACTGTCTCACCACCTTGGAGAAATCTGAGTCCAAATTCTCTCTGTTCTCAAGGAGAAACACATATGGCCATACTTACCACAGCATGAAGCTTGGAATACTGAGGGTGAAGCAAAAGGCTTTCTTCTGACATTGGCAGGAACTCGTACTAGACATTTGTCTTCTCATTTCAATGTGAATTTGAAATGACCAGAAATACAGAGAATAAAACAATAGCATAAATAAAGTTTGCCTAGGCTGAGAAATATGTAGTATGTTGCTTTTCTCTGCTGGGGAATCTGTTAAACAGAGGTAGGCAGCTGCCTTTTTTAAAAAAAATTTATTTTATAGTTTCAGTGTGTGTCATCATTGGGGTTCTATTAGTTTAGGAACTTGAAGGTAAAAATTAAATATTATCTTTAAGAGCTCCCCCCACCCTCCTTATGAAGCAGTTCTAATACTGTGCTACAAGTAGATTTTTTTTTTAACTAGAAGAAAATTAAATAAATCTATGTGTAGCTGGATTTTAGTTGCAGAATGGATCTAATAATACTTATTTTTAGATTGGAATGGAAGGAAGAGTATCATTATATAATATTCCTTCAGAATGTTTAGGTAACAAGATTAGCTACAACCAGATTATACCAGAGTTCAACTTTTGGTTGTAATCCCTACAAGAGGAAGATAAAAAATGTGAAAGGCTAAAAAGCAAAAAGTACAGCTGGAAAAGGGCGGGAAGCAATTTTCCTTTATGGGGTCATAATTGTGAAATTTCACTCTTTAGGACAGCTATATTAATAAAACCAAACATATGGCCTGGCCTGGCCAAACTAGTCCTGAGGCTACCTTGGACCTTTCCAGAGGTCAGCGATGGGTGTCACGCTTTATTGTGAAACATTCCTCAGGGGGAACAAAAAAGAACTTCATAAAGGCATTTAACTACAGAGTCTGAGGAATTCAGGCCAAGTCTTTTCCTGTAGATCTCTCTTCTGTTTTTCAAAAATTGAATAATTAAACTGTCCCAAACAATGAAAGAATATTGAAAAAAAAATTTTCCTCAGTCCTTTTATAACAAGTGACCCGACAAAGGCCACATGGACACACACACCCCACGAAGATGCACACCCTCCCATGGACTTTGGCTGGTTGTTTTATGATGCAGAATATACAGAAAAATTATAAAGAAGGAGCTCATCATTTATAGATCATTTTTTTAAAGAGATTGTGTTGTGCTGCTCTCAGATCTTGAATGATCCAACTCCAAAATTTCTAACTATTTTACAGAGTCTCACCCAATTATCTTCTTATTTCAGTCACGACAATACAGTTTTTCTCTCACCCTATCATCCTTATAGCAGGCTCCCTCAATCACTTATTTCACAGTGGGGATGGGAAAACAACTAGGAAAAGACACAACAGCAGATGGGGCTGACCGGGCAGAATGGGATGCAGAGACAGTGGGAAGAGGTGGGAGAAAAGCAGGAACAAGGTCAGACGAAGAGACCCCAAATTCTGTTCTAATGGGCAAGTTCAGGCTGGTCTTTCCATAAGGAGAACCATTTGCCAATTAGTCACCTTTGCTTGCTTTCCACTGGGGCCTTGAATTTGTAGGGAAAGTGGGAATCACAGTGGGTAAAAGGGTATAAATTCAATTGAAATTGAAAGCTAGCTCTGAAAGAGTCTCCTTTATTTAACCATGCTCTATTTCCAGTGTGGTTGATGAAGATGATAAAAATAAGTGATGAGGATAAGAGTATAATTAAATGATAATATTACATGATGATGATGAATAACAATAGATCTCTCACTGTTGTTAATAAATCTGTAACAGAGTATCTTACTGTTCCACTACATTCATTATGATAAATATTTATTTATTCAAACGTACATTTAATACAAAATTATTGTGTAGATGACAACATCATGTTTACTAGTATGCAATCCTTATTTTCATTTTGAATATACATAAACACATATATATACACACTTATGCATGCAAATAGACATGTATACGCACATGCACACATTTTTTATGCCCCTACTTACTATGTGCCTAGAGCTCTTCTAGACCCTAAGCACTCAGAAACAAGGAAATAAGGTCCCCATTCTTAGAGAGCTTGCATTTGGAGTCAGAGTGACAGATAACATGTTAAGTAAGGTAATTTTGAGAGTGACAGTGTTGTTAATAGAATGCCTGGTGTGGGGATGAAGGTGCTATTCCAGCATGATTCTCAGGGATAGGCCATCTCTAAGGAGGTGACATTTGAACATAATGGGCCCTCAGGCAGAGGAAATGGTCCTCAAGGCCCTGATGCAGGAAAAAGTTTAGCATGTTAGAGAGACAGAAACATGGTTTCCGGAAGGTGGAACAGAGTGAGCCAAGAGGGTTATTAAATGAGGTGGGAAATATAGATAAGCCAAAATAGCTGGCAACAGAAAGACTTTGGATAATAGTCTAAGGAGGGGCTATTGATTTCTCCACGCTCTGTGGCATTATTCACTCCTTCCCTTACTGACTTAGGATCATTTATTCATCAGATTTGGTTATTCTATATTTTAATGTTCTTTTCAAAGCAATCTGTTCTAAAGATCTATTCATTGATTTGGGGGCCTGGTATCATCATACTATTTATTCGTTGCTTTACAATGTGTTTTAATAGCTGGTATGAAAAAACCTCTCATTATTCACTTTCTTTCTTTTTTTTTTTTACACTTTTCAACATGAAAGAATCAAATAATCGCTATAATTCTAAAATAGCATCAATAGAACAAATACTGTTCTCATAAGTATTGACTGACTATACTGAAAAAAGATTAAGTATATAAATATAATGTTCTCAATTTGAAATGTTACCAAAATAAATAGCAGGTGTTTATGATGAAAGATGCTACTGTGAAGTTTTCAGACTCAAATACTAATAATGGTTTTAAAAATTAAATATATAGAATACCTAGAAAATAGGTTTAATTAAAACCTATGGACAATTTTGTAATATTCATGAACAACAATTTTTTAAAGACATCAAAGGCTATTTTAATATAAATTTGGAGTTTTAAAATCATTTCCCTTTAATACTTTTGATTGTAGCATGACCATAAACCAAATATTCAAAATGATTTCAAGTGGTTGTTGATACTATTTAGGCAAAAATTTTCATGCATCAGTACTTTTAATATTGTGTTCATCAAGTTATAACAACAAAACAACAGCAGCAACAATAAAACCCACAACTAATACACAAGATGTATTCTGAATAGCACATTGTGTTACAGTACACCAAGTTTATATTCCACCATCAAGTATTTTCTCTCATTATTCACTTTGTGATAGATCATTAAGAGAATCTTCAAATCCACTAGACTCATCATAACTACTCAAAATATCCATTGAGAGGGGCTGGGATTGTAGCTCAGCGGTAGAGCGCTTGCCTCGCATGCGTGAGGCCCTGGGTTCGATCCTTAGCACCACATACAAAGCAATATAATAAAGATATTGTGTCCATCTACAACTAAAAAAAAATATTTAAAAAAAATATTAAAAAAAAAATATCCATTGAGAGATTGTGCTGGAAAAAAATGGAAGATGCTGAACCTGTTGCACTGTTGAGAATTTCACGTGTCATTTAGTGAAGAAAATATACCCTGGATGTTTCCTAGTGTAGAAAAATTCTTGGATGAGTTGGATTATTCTTTTCTGATAATTCAAGGGGATGATGGGTTGAAAGTTCATTATTTTTCATACAGGAAGAACCTTCTGAAAAAGATCACAACTTTGAAAAGGCCCACTTGCTGAGGGCCTTTAGCATACCCTCCTTTAGCAGAGAGCCACATCCTCTGGCATTATCTTTGAGCCTGCTCTGTTGACAGCCTTTCAGCCCCTCATCATTAGTTGTCTTTTACAAAATTTTCATAGATATTTTCTCCTTTTCTAAAATGGAAATTCAAAATAATTTTTGTTATTTCCTCTTTGGAATTTTTGGACGGTTGTAAACCTATTTTTAATTTGGGAAAAAAGGGACATTTTCTACATTATTGAGTCTTTCTATCCAACCTCATGGTAGATTTGTTTAAAATGTAAGGTGTTTTTTATATCTTTCAGTAAAATTTAGTATTTTTGTAAAAATAGGCCCTTCATATTTTATGAAGAAAATTTTCCTGGAAGTTGTATTTGGTTTTGTTTATATTGTGGATATAACATTTTTCCATCATGTTTTGTGATTAGTTGTTGGTATTATTAGGAAAGCCATTGACTTATATTGTACCTTATTGAATGGTCTAAATGTTACTAGTGGCTTTTCTTTGTTTCTCTTGGATTTGACAATGACATTATAGTTTGACAATAATATGAATAGCAAATCATGAGAGGTTTTTAATTTTCAAAATGATACTTTTTATTACTATTTTTCAACCTTAGTGCTTATTCTAAAAGTTTTTGAACTATATAATTTGACGATAATAGTAATTTTGTCCTGGTTCTTTTGAAAATGGAGATATCTGTAGTATTCATTAGGCAGAATGTAGATTATTGGTTTGCAAGACCTAGTCTTTATTATGTTAGTGCAGTATCCTGCATCTTGTTTATTAAGTTTTAAAGGAATGACTATTTGATTTTATTAAATGCCTTTCCGGTCAATTAAAGTGAGCCTATGAATTTTCTTATTTGACTGTTACTCTGATTTATTATATCAATGTTCCCACTATTAAAAATTATTTTCAGCTGGGTGCAGTGGCACACGCCTGTAATCCCAGCACTTTGGGAGGCTCAGACAAGAGAATGCAAGTTCAAAGCCAGCTTCAGCAATGGCGAGGAGCTAAGCAACTCAATGAGACCCTGTCTCTAAATAAAACACAAAAGAGGGCTGGGGATGGGGCTCAGTGATCGAGTACCCCTGAGTTTAATCACCAGTACCATAAAAAAAATTATTCCTCAACTGCAGAGAAGAAGCTCTACTTTGCTATGTTGGATATCTCATATGTCACTGGCCTCTTTAGTTGTGACTTTAAAATGGAACCACACTTACTGTTTTTATCTAAATTATTATGGCACAAGACCCTTCTGGCCCTCCTGCTATACATTACTTTCATCCCCAAGTGTTTCCCTTAACTATTTTGGAGATTTGGTCTCTAGCCTTTTATCTTGCCATTATATTTTTGACACTGATAGATACCCTGCAGAGACCACATGACAGCTACTCTTCTGGGTACAGCTGCCCTTTACCAGTGATGGCTGCTAACATGGCAGCACCAGTAGTTACTTGAGGAACCTACGTATGTACCCACAGGCCTTCTTGTGGAGGGGCAGTGTCATCACTGGGAGAGCAGAGCCTCTGCTCAGAGCCAGGCAGAGAAAAGGGCAAGCCCTTTCTTTCCTTCAACCCTGGCACTTTGCATCCTGTGTCAGGGTAAAATGCAATGGAGACCTCTATCCTCAGAAAGTGAAGATGGACTGTTACTCTCAGAGTTACGATCTGACTCCTGTAGCTCGACAGTCCTATTCCAAAGCATGGCTTATTCAACTTTAAACATGTGGCATGTGTGAAGTCCTGATCACCACATATATTTCCTTGTCACAGTCTTTCTTTTATCATGAGATGAAGAATAGGCCTGATCACATAGCTCTTGTGCTTAAGCTTTTGCTCCTAGTTTTCTTATCTAATGCTTAGAAAAGAACAGAGAGTAGTTTACAGGAATAGGGAAAGCTGACAAATAAGTTTGTAGTGACATAACTCTGCAATTAACACCTTGAGGCAAGTGTACTTGATTTTCTCTACTGGTTCAAGCTTTCCCAAGTGTTCAGAGAACTCCCAGGGCATGCCATAGAGACCTGTCCTGAAAAAATTGAGGGATACCCAGTTGCAAATTTTAGTTTCCCTTGTAGAGTTCTGCAACGGATTGTATTTTAAGGCAGTTTCTCGCTTAAAATTTTAAGATTCATTCTCTCCAGGTACTCTATTACTAACTGTTAAAATAAATTTGCTGTTATATGATTTAGAAATTTTGTATCTATAATCATAAATGAGGTTAGTAATGTTCTTTGTTTTTCATGAAAAGTTAAAAAAAATGTTTAAAATGAATTTTTTGTGTCTTTACAGAATGTTCCCTGAAACATTCTCTTGTGTAGTATGGAAATTTATATATTTAAGTTCATGTGTGTATCACACACACACACACAAAGTATATGTACTGTTTCCACTGGTAACATGACAAAGACTAGCTCTCATAAATAAATAGTCAACATTCTACTTAACAATGAATTCCAGAGATATTCATGCTATCAAAATAACCAAGACAAAAATGCTATTATCACCAAATAATACTGTTCAGGACTAAATATGTTTATGCATGTTTATATGCTTTTAAATGTAAATATTTTATATAGAGAGGTTTATATGTAAAGGTTTAAACGTCCTTATTTTTATCCTGACTAGTCTAGGAACCTTTTAAAAAGTTTAATATTTGATAAATAGTTTTTGTTATGATTATTGATGCATTCAGGTTTTCTACTTGATCTTAAGCCAACTTGGGAAATTGTATTTTTTCAAGCAATTGTCCATATCTTGGAGAGTTTCAGTTTATTATCTGGTAGAAAATAATTTCTAAAATTTACTCTGTATCTGCTATATCTTCTTTCTTGATAGGGTTATTATTTATGATTATCTTATTAAATATAACCTCAAATGTAACATACAGACATTTAGGAACCTTTTTATTGCATAAAATCAATAATTTTGATTTCTGAAAAGAATCTTATTGAAGTATATCTCACATTTCATAAAATTCACTCATTTCAAGTATACAATTCAGTGATTTTTACTAATTTTACTGAGTAGTGTAATAATCACAATAAATCAATTTTAAAACACTTTTCATTCCTCCATTAAGATTTTTTTTATCCTCCTTTACACTTAATCTCTATTTCTATCCTCAGCCCAGGCAATTACTAATTTACTTTGTGTCTTTCTAAGTTTGTCTTTTCTGGACATTTCTTTTAGAAGGAATATAATACATAACATCTGCCATATAATATATGTTTCTATGTATAGCTTCTTTCAGTTGGCACATATTTAAAATTCCTTTATGATATACCATATGTCACTAGTTCATTACTTTTTTATTATTTCATTGTATAGAGATATCTCCTTGTAACTATTCATTCATTTGATCATGAGCATTTAGATTTTTTCCCCCCATTTTTTTGGCTCTTCAAATAATGTTGCTTTGAACATTCATATGCAAGTCTTTATGTGAATATGTTTTCATTTTTGGGGGGTAGATTCCTAGAAGTGGAATGGTTAAGTCACATGGTAGCTTTGTGTTTAATTGCTTGAGAAATGTGAAACTTTTCCGAAGAAGATTTTTGATTTTTTTCAGTGGTGCTGATAGCTGTTTCTCTATAAATGCGATAATGTCAGGTATAAATAGTTATTAAGGCTTCAGGCTTTTAGTTTTATAACCATTGCAAGGCTGGAAAGAATTCCATAGTTCTCATGGCTATGATCTTATACTCTGAAATGGATTCTGGATTTCTGTAACTTTTTAAGGTTAAGATTCTACTATTGGCTGAATATCCTAAGGGACTTTATGTATATCTCACATTTCTTAGACCTTAGCTGAAACATGTTTCATTTATTCTTGTTTGTTCTGGGTTGAACAGTGGTAGTTTTAAATTGTGAACCCTAAAACTGGGCTTCTGCAAGTCTAAACTCCCTCTCACAGACAAAACGTCTCTTGAGCTTAGCTCAGGGTGGCCTTGGTTGTCATTGGGATGTCTTTGGCTGAAGAGCCCAGAGCAAAGTGGAACTGGATTGGAAGGTACTAGAAACTCCATTTGATGTGTCTGGCAAAAAGCCTGAGAGTGATCCAAGGCAAAGACCAGTACTAAAGCTAAGACTTGGGAAATTGTTTCTGATGGAGTATCTAGAAGTAATCCTAGAGGTTTCCAGACCCCAGTGCTGGAATCTTCTAGATGGTTCAAAAGGCTGGACTGAGAGGGCTGGGATTGTGGCTCAGTGGTACAGCACTTGCCTTGCGTGTGGGAGGCACTGGGTTCAATCCTCGCCCATACAAATAAATGAATAAATAAAGCACCACATACAAATAAATGAATAAATAAAGGTCAATCAACAACTAAAAAAAATTTAAAAAAAAAAAAAAAAAGGCTGGACTGAGAGCTCAGCAGTGTGGAATCAGACTCCTGTACATGCATGGTTATATTATTGGTTTGGCTAAGTGTTCTGCTTTCTGGTTAGTTTTTGAAAGTATAGCATTAATACAGACACACTGTTTTTCATTTGATTATTTAATATGACCTGTCAATGTCTTTTAGCACTACCTGCTTTTTTTTTTTTTAAAGGAAAATCTGGAAACTATAGCACACGTATAAACACTTTATTGAAATTGTAAATAAAATAATTATAGTATTATTTAATATAATGAAGACTATGGTTCTTAGTTTTCCAAGGAAAATACCAAATAAAGCTGTTTTTATGCTTGAAAAGATTGCTGTATATTTTTGTTACAGATTTATCAAGTGAGTCAAAAATATACTTTTCTAGATACAGTCAATACTTTTAATATGCAGCATTGAAACTTATAGTGCAATTAACTGTTTTTACATACTTACATAGAAATTATTTTCAGTATTTACAATGATTGGGAGATATATTAACGATTAGATCACCAGAGTTAACGGCTATTTTTCTTTCAGGTGTCAAATTATTGAATCTTGCTAAAATGTCTACTGGTGGTAGCAACATAGCTCAACAACAGGGAACTTAACTAGCTACAGTGAATTGGATTTCTTAAACATTAATGTAATTTAAGTTTATGACAATGGCTGTTAAGATATTGGGTATCTTACAAAAATAAAATATTGAGTATCTTATAAAATCTCTGCAAGGTAAAAGATCTAATTTGAGCAATTGGAAACATGTTCTGTAATAGCTATATTTGTTTTTTAGAAAAGATTTTGTTTGAAAGTGAGGTATAAGGTACATGCTTACCCCAGATGATACCATCTGCACAGAGCTGGCTTGTTGCTCTTTGTCTCTGAAATATTTTCCTTATTATGTATATATCAATATGTTACCATGCACTGTGAATTTATGCATATCCTCTCACACTTCACTTGTTGGCACATCTTCTCAGCCAGTGAGAGCTGGTGTGGCAGGTTGTACTGTACACCCTTGTCCCATGAGCACTGACTCTCACCATTCTCAGGAATGGAATGTGACCATATTATTCTCAGTTGACTCTGATTTTGTCTCAAATTGAACAGTTTTGACCTAAAAATGATGGGGATTTAGGTGCTGATCAACATTTTAAAGAAAACTTAGAACCAGGTTCTAACTTAGGGAACAAGTTCTTACTCTCCCCAAGATGGAAACAATCTTGAAATCCACTAGTGAAATACTTAATGTTCTCTTCTCTCACCATATGACATTTGATCAGAGATCTGTAAGCCCTAAAGTCACTCTTGACCATGTGAGGAAACATGTGTTGTCTGATGGTCTAAGTACAAGATGATGAAAACCTGTAATTCTAGTGATATTGATCTGGGGGAAGAAATGAACAATTTTGCCCAATAAAGGACTCCAGATAAAGCTTCACAAAAAAATGGGATTTTTTTCCTGGGTTTTAAGCTGTGTGAAATTTTGCTAGGGCAGTGGTTATCTAAATCAGAGGAAAGAGAACAATGATATGGTGATACTGTCCCCGGCAGAGTTGCATGAAGTTTAGGGAGCTGGGGAGAGCTGGGAGACAAAGCTTCCTTGTTATTGGACAGAGACTGAGCTCTTGATTGTCTATTAAGGAAGGTGCACTTTACTTCTTTGGTAATGGAAGACTGTCAGTGTTAAGTGAGTGAGTTTTTAAATCAATGCTATTTCCAGAAGGATAACTTTGATAACAGTATGGAAGTTTGATTAATCATTAAAACGAATGCCTGGTGTGGTCTGAACTATGTAATAAATCTACTTTGATTAGTGTTTTTTGAGTCACAATTTAATTCAAAATTTCCATAGGAAATTCTGGACTCCTCAAGCCAACAGTTCAACCTTTGGCAAAGGAAAAGTTACCTTTATGATTAGTTGCTGCTAATTGGGATCACCCTGGAGCTGGGATGAGTTCACTCAGCTCCATCAAAAGAGAGGATGTTGGGCCAATCAGTTTCTGTTAGCTGACCAATCAGAGTTCTATAGCTCTAGAATATGGAGGGGATGTTGAAGAGACAGCCAACAAGGTCTGACAAAGAGAATTTTGGCTAAAGGTGACCTTCAAATAATGAATGGACTTGGGCACTATGGTAATACTGCTGTTAAATTCATTATACAGACTCCCTGAAATGAGAACCCTGTATGTACTAAATATATACCCTTTACATTGGATTTAAGAGGCGCTCCTTTTATTAAGAATGATGAGCCATGTGACAGGAAAACTGGGATTTCTTACTGAATTCTAATCATTGATAATCCATGTATATCTTATTATTCATATCCACTGAGATTCTTAAATAACATGCTTTAACATTTTTTCATTGTAGCAATTTTTGCTGTAAATAGATAATCAGATTAGAAATATTGAATATCAGGTTGTCCAAGAATAGTTCTGGATACACTGAAATTCAGCCCTCTGCTGATTAACTCTGGACACCCCAAGCCCAAGCTTCCCTCTGTGGTACGTCAGTATTCCTCAAGCCATTCTTGCCCGCCACACTCAGTCCTCCCATCATTACACTGACTGTGTGCATTTCTTCTGCCCTTGCAGTGCAGTGTGTTCCCCAGGTATCTTGGGCTTGCTATTACCTGTTCTCTGATAAATTAATCCGTTATGATGTGCTGGCTGGTGCTAGCACCCTTCTTTGTCCATGTGTGTGACTTTTTAGACATATTCTTGCCTCTTTTGGGTAATTCAAAGGATTAACTATAAAACGGGGTATTTTAGGACAGGTAGGAGGATAGGGTAGGATTTTGAGCACTGTGATAGCTCTTCTATATATATATGTGTGTATATATATAAATGTTTTTTAAATATATTTCAGCCCGGCCCAAGGGATGATTTGGGCCCATGAACTCATGTCGACACCAGACTTCTCTGAGAGATCCTGGACACTCAAGCAATAATCATTTAGAGAAAGAACATCAAGCCTTAATTAGCACCTAATGAAATTATTAATAATGTTAGTCTTGGTCTATAGTTTTGATATAAACAATGTACTAAAAATAACCCTTTTTTTAGAAAAATTATTTTATAGTTTGTATTAATTGAAGTCTGTTCCACAATTGTAAAAATGGTTGGTTGATTGTTATTCTTCAGCCAGCTTGTCTGTGGAGATCCAGTATCATTGTCACTTGAGTTACCTTCCGTCATTGCTCTCTGCCTCTATGGGTCTAATTTTTATGAGTCTAATTCATTCATTCTTCTTTTTCGAATGTGCTTTCACTCTCTCTGCTTATACCTGATACCACTACTAAAACTTGTAGTTCAGAGTCTAATAGACAACAAAAGCTAAACAGAGGTGACAGAAAGTCCCAGTTTTCACTTTGCCATATATCACTATGTATGTATGTATGCATGTATTTATAGTACTGGGAATTGAACCCAGTACCACTTTTTTAAAAATTATTTTTATTTTGATATAGGGTTTTGCTACCTTGCCCAAGCTGGCCTCAAACTTGTGATCCTCCTCCCAAAGCCTTCCAGGCATGTGCCACCATGCCTGGCTTGTACCTTGTATTTAAATGTGCAAACACAAAAACTTCCTGAAGTTCATCACACGAGTAGATATTTTTCAAAGCCAAAGTAGTGAAATGGCTTTGAAATAGTCCTTCCAGCAGTGCTTTTTTTTTTTTAAAGGCCTTTTATAACTAGTAACACATGGCTACAGATATGAATACAAGAGGATTTGAGATAAATAACAGATGTTGATATATCACTCCCTCTGTAAAAATTATCTTGGGAATCATAGTGCTAGGATGGAATGGCTACAGTTCTCCTCCAAGTACACTGTTGGTTGCTACTGGGCAATGTTCAGAAGGTTTCTTTTTTTGAACTCCAAAAGGGCACTTCTCACCAGCCATATACTAGCTGTAAACCTGCCCCTCGAAAGATATTTACTTTTTGGATGAGTCATGTGAGCCAAAGTTTTCATTGTGTTTTCCTCATTAGCTGTGTTCCTAACCCAGTGGCCTCAACCATGGCTGCATATTAAAATTATCTGGGCATTTTAAAAAACAACCAATACCTGGGCCCTATCCCAGACCATCTAGTGAAGTGTTTTCCCAGTGTGATCCTTGGACCAGCAATGTCATATTAGGAAATGTACATTCAGGGTCCTCATCTACACATACTGAATCAGAATCGTTGATGGATGGGACCCAGAAAACTATGTTTTAACAAGCCCTCTGGATGATTCTGATTTATGCTCAAGTTTGATAACTAATGATCTCGTGTTTTTTCCTCCTAACACTCACATGCTACAGTTTCTTCTCACTATCTTAATGTAGTCCAGATCTCAACCCTAGAACCTATATGCCACCCTTTCCCTTACATATATTCCATTAGGAATTTTTTTTTGTTAAATTTCAGTAATTAAAAACTGTTTTCACTTATATTCTAATAAAAATAATATCTTCTGGATAAATCTTGTTAAAAATAAAGACCATTTTTGTTCTTCTTAAATCTGGCCATTATGAGTTAGATCAAAGAAGATTCCTACTGGGTCTTCTGTAGTTTCCTTTGAATTGAGGTTTTGCACTCTTGAGCTGGAAAATTGTGGATCAGCCATTCAGTTGGTCACCAAGGATTTATTTTGATAATAATAGGGATATGGCCATGGTACCAGGTTATTAGGGATTTTAGATCCAATAGTAGGTACAAATTTCCAGAATCTATAATATAATAGGGTAGGAAAGGCAACACAACAGGAAACTTCAGGTAGCAGATTATTCTGATTGATTGGCTAATGCACTGTTTTCTGGATGTCTTACTCAGTTTTAGCTGCTGTAACAAAAATAGATTAGGTGGCTTGAACAACAGAAATAAATACCTCACAGTTCCCAAAGCTGGCAAGACCAAGATCAGTGTTTTGTCTTATTTAGTCCTTCATGAGGGCCTTCTTCCTGATTTGCAAATGAAAGCAACTCAGGGGTAGCTTACCACTGTGCTACATCCCCAGCCCTATTTATTTATTTATTTATTTATTTATTTATGTATGTATGTATGTATGTATGTATGTATGTATGTATTTATTTGTGCTGGGGATTAAACCCAGAGCCTTATACATGTGAGGCAAACACTGTATTAACTGAGCTATAACCCCAGTCCCCCAGCACTTTTAAAAAATTTTTTATTTTGAGACAGTACCTCACTAAATTGCTGAGGCTGGCTTTGAACTCATAATCCTCCTGCCTTAGCTTCCCAAGTCACTGGGATTATAGGTGTGTGCCACTGCATCCACTTATATATGTTCTTATATGGATACTAATTCCAACCCACTCTCATGACTTAAGCACAACTCAAAGGCTCCACCTTCTTACATTATTGCATTGGAAGTTGGGATTTTAGTATGTGGATTGTGGGGAACACAAACATTCACTCTGTACACTGAAGGAAACATTATTGGTACAGCCTCACAAGATCAGTGCAAGGGTTTGTATGAAAAAAAAAAAATCTGTATAAATTCTGGGGTTACTCAGGCATCCTGTTGTAGATATTTTGTTGTGCCAGTTTAGATATTTGATTAAATGGTACATATAACCAACAGAGAGGCAATATAGTCAAGTGGTTACTTATAGACTTTGTAGTCAGCCTGTATTCAAAATCTAAACCAATTACTAGTTGTGTGACTGTGGGCAAATTAGTTAACTGGTCAGTAACTGGATTTCTCCACTTGTAAGATAGGGATGGTAACATTACCTGTTTCATAGGGTACTTGTCAGATGTATTGGTTGATACATATGAAACATAAAATAAATAAATAGTTCTGATTCTGTTCTGTGCAATTTTGAAACTTCCAAAGCTCTGAAAATAAAGATTTTGTAAATTTGAAGCAACATATTTGGCATTGAACACATCACTCAACTGTACATGTATTGGTTTTGTGTTATTGCTGTAGTAAATTAGCCACTTAAACCAACATATTTATCATCTCACTTTTTCCAGAATTCTGGGTACAAGGCTGGCTTGGCCGTATTCTCTGCTTAGAGTGTCATGGGCATAAATCAAGGTGGTGTTTGGGATATGCTCCTTTCTAGAGGTTCTAGAAAATAATCTGCTTCTAAAAGCATCTTCAATGTTTTTAGATTGTTGACACAATTCTGTTCCTTGAGTATAGATAGGACTGTGGTTCCCACTGCTTTGCTGATTGTTGACCATGAATTGTTCTTCTGAAGGTTGCCTGAATTTCCCGGCTAGTGGTGCCCTTCCACCACCTTCAAATTTATCAGTGGCTGACTAAGTCCCTCTCAGACTTTGAATTTCAGCCCTCCTCTTCTGGCTCGTTTCTCCTCTGGCATCTTTTCCTACCATCTCTCTCCCATGAACTCTTCTGCCTTCCTCTTCTGCTTTTAAGGACTCATGAGATTATATTTGGTTCACCCAGGGTAATCTATAATAATCTCTTCATTTTTTAAAACAATTTTAAATTGTCAATAAACCATCAGTTTTTAAAATTTATATGTGGTGCTGAGAATTGAACCCAGTGCCTCACAC
>PVHX01024331.1:0-24219 GCA_004024805.1 Geosciurus inauris
GTGCTCAGCCTCCCATGCAGCTCTGAGTGTTCTTTGGTTCCAGAAGCCTGGATGCGCCACCTCTGCCATATTCTTGTCCTAACTGCTCCTGTCTTCCACTCTCTGAGAGTCACATTCCTCCTATCATCACAATGCATCTCAATGCTGGGGTCTTGATGTGTTTTCCTTCTCAGCTCTCCGTGGCCTCCAGCCCCTCTCATTTTCTCAGCTGGTCTGTTCTCTTCATCCTGGGAGTCACACGGGCTTCCCCCAATCTCGGTGGCCTTCCTGTCTCTTCAGCTATATTAAGTGCAGGCTTCTCTCTACTTTGGGCTTAGGCCACAGCATTCTTCTCAAGGCTGTCCAAATATTCCCACCCCGACCTCTGTAGCCGGGGCATATGTTTTCTTACCTGATCTTTGATTGACAGGTGGTTCACATACATCATCAGTTTCCTGGGTAACCCTTTTTTCATTCACCTCTTCTCTCATCATAGCTGCTCATATGTCCTCTGCCATCCTGTGTGGACCTAGAGCTACTTCAGTACTTTTGATTCTGTTTTAACATCTATTAGCCTGCCATGAGCAGGGACTGGAGATGGGTCCCTAGCCACCTCCTGACCCCCAGCCCTCTCCCCCCAACAAGATTATACCCTGTCCTTCTTGAAGAGCAAGAAGCCAGATGACGCACTGTGTGTGCTGGGCCTCATGCTGTCTGACCTGAACCCCCACAAGACCTGGAGCTTCATCTTTAGCAAGTCCCTCCCAGGGCACGGTGAGCTGGGGCCACATAGTTTCCACTTGGAGGAAGCCTGGCGTGCTCGGAGCATCATGCATGTGCTCTTGCTCCAGGAGGGTGATGCACACCTTTGGAAACAGCTGCATGATCTTGAGCCCCTACATTTTTGCTATTCCTGGGCAAGAGGCTGGCTTGGCTGCTGCCCCAGGGCCGGCCTTCACGTGGGCATGCTGACAGGGCAGGGTCTCCAGGGACTGACTCCTCCTCAGGCCATGGCTGGGTTGCAAGAGAAGATGAGAGGCTTTCACTCTTGGCTTCCTGAAACTTAGACTGCCCACTGCATTCCTTGTCCTTCTCTCTCCCCAGAGGGGGCATCTGCAACTTCCCCCAGTTCTCAAGAAAATTCTCACAGGTGGTGCCCATGCTCTTGATCCAGCGCTGCTTGAGGTGGCAGCGAAATGTCCCTGAAACCTCGCTACAGGACAGAGGCAGGAGCCAGTGCTTCAGCACCCTGGGGGTGGTACAGTGCTGCAAGGTGGGCATGAGGGACAGGAAGAGGGTGGGTGGCTGCACAGCTGAGGATGTGGCCTCAAAGAAAGGTCATAGTGAGTTCTCACTGAGCTTCTGCCTGGCCGGTTATATTGTCCAGTTCTCACCAGGAAGATGATCCATCACTTTACAGAGTGAGGAAATTGAGGTTCAGAGATGCCAAGTGTTTTCCCAAAGGCCACATAGCACTGATGGGACATGGTTAGGATCTGACCTAGTATCTGCCTATCTCCCAGTCCCCCATGCTGTGCGCTTCCCCAGAGCCCTCAAAGGGGAAGGCGAGCTTGGACCATTTGCCAGCAGTGTGTCCTCACCAGGGGATGGGGGGTCTGTGGGTGGAGGGCAAGGTTGTGAGGCAAGGCTGGTGGCCTTCCCCCTCAGGTCACATGCCATGAGCTCTGCCACCTCCTGGGCATGGGGAGCTGCCGCTGGCTCCGCTGCCTCATGCAAGGGGTGCTCAGCCTGGATGAGGCTCTGTGGCGGCCCCCGGACCTCTGCCCCATCTGCCTACGGAAGCTGCAGCACATCCTGGGTTTCCAGCTCATTGACAGGAACAAGGTGAGCACTGCCCTGGCTCCCGACTTGGCCCAGTGGAAGCCGCACACAGGCAGAGGACCTGGCTGTGTCTGATCCTCTGGGACCTTACAGGTCTCCTTGGTGGCAGACTGAGACTTTAGTTGATACCCAACAAGTGGCAGCACCCTGCACTTTGGCTGTAGGGCAGGTCACTGACCCTGGAAGGAGGAGGGAACCAGACCAACCCAGTCCAGGACAAGGTGCTCCTACCTCCTAGCAGTGCTGGGACGGGGATGCTGCCCTCTGCTGGCAGCACATGGCATGGCCACGGAGCAGAGTCCACTTTCGTATTGCTATGGGAGGATTTGTTTGCAGACTCAGAAACTTTACTCTCTTTTAATTTCTCTTTAAATCCACCTTTGGCTGAAAACAAATTTACAATGGAGGCACAAGACCTATCAATTTGAAATTCAAAACTTGACAGAGAACCTCATTGGGTTTAAGGCTCCATGGGTGTGGCTCTGGGAGCCCCTTCCTCACACAGGTTTCTGGCAGGGTGGTGGCTCTCAGCCTTCCCTGGTGTCACAATTCCCTAGTGGGCTGGGGTTCTCAGCAGGACTCATCAAAACCCTGTGATGCTGGGCGCCTTAAGTAGAGGCCAGGCATTTTCAGATTATAGCACTGACTCTCCTGGGAGCAGAGGGACAGCCCTCTGGGTGTGGCCCTTCCCTAATGGGGAGCCGAGAGCCTGTGTCGCTGCAGAACAGGGAAGCTGGCATTGTTGTCACTTGTGGAGACACCCTGCACAGGCCAGCTGCCCCATCATGGGGACACAGGCAGAGGGCTTGGTGGCAGCAGCTCTTATTATCCTGGCGAGGCTGTGAAATGGGAATTGAAGGGCTGCTCCGACCGGAAAAGGATTGTGGCTTCTCATTTTCTGTCCTTCATTTGGGGTCTCATTCAGCCACCTGGTGGGAACTTTTATAACTTTACTCAGTTGAGTGCTGGGTGTGGTATTCAACAGACCCTGGGTGAGCTCTGGGGGCTGAGGTGGTGGGTGCAGCCTCACTTCCCATGGTGCTCCCTGAAATGGTTGGGCCCTTGGGGGCCGCCAATCCCCTCTGAGGACAGGGCTCAGGGACCTGGCAGGACAATAACTGTCATAGGAGGGAAGCTATGCAGAAGAAAATTTGCTACATTTTCTGGGATGACCCAAAGAGCCACGTAGCTGACTCAAGGCCAGTGTCTCTGCTCAAAGAAAAATCCTGGCTTTGTGGTGATGGCCAGTGTCCACTGACACCATAACCACAACAGAGCCGGAGGCTGCTGCGGCCCTGTGACCTGCTCCTACAAAGAGGGTGAGTCCCCAGCAGGGATGTTGCCACCCAGTGGATGGAGCAGCAGGACATGCTCAGATCGGGAGGATGGAGGCTGCCTTCTCTGGGGCTCCCCTGGCACAGCACCAGCCAAGCCAGGAGGACACAGCTACTGTCCTCAGAGAGGCCTGCACAGAGTGGCTCCCAGAACTGGAGTCTTCTGTGAGCCCATGAACCTGATCCTGAAGGTGGAAGAAACACAGAGGGACCTGGTTTCAATGAAACCCAAAAAAATTTACAGCCCTTAGAACAACAGGCTGCCAAAGACACACACTGCCAAGTAACTGAGAAATTGAGGAAAGCCCCCTGCCTCACTGTAAAGGACACCAGCTTTTGAAAGCTTCTAGAATAAATGCAAATAACCAGTGGGTATGGCTGGCTGTCCTTTCCTCTCCCAGCACCACCTCAATCCACAAGAACCCAAAACAACAGGCTTATTTGTGAGCTTGGCTTCTCAGTAAGAAGTAAATGAAAGAAGCTTCAGTCAGGGGTTTGATTTAAAAAGCATTTTCCAAGAACTACCTAGGAGTTATTGGATTTTAAGTTAATTCCCCACCCCTAGACTCTGTTTCCCCTGGTTGGTGATGGTCAGAGGCAACCAGAACTGGCAGGCTGCAAAGACCCCGCTTCCTATAAGGAATAGCTCCCCCAGGGTCTGCAACTTCAAGCCTGTCCACCCTCAGACCCTCTCCTGGATGATCCCAGCTCTCCACATTAACCAGAGAGGAGAGCAGCCAGCGCCCATGAGCAAGGCCACCCCAGATGCCACCACCGGGGCCTGTGAATGAACCCTGCACTCTTTCTGACGTGGGTCAGGCCATGGCCCTGGGCTCTGCTCTCCTCCTCTGGCCCCAGCCACAGTGTCTCACCCCTCGCAGCACGCACTGTCTTGCACTGTGTCCCACCCAGGCCACTTCCTAGTGTAGGGTGTCTTTCCCCAACACATGCCTGGTTTTCTGGTTCGAGCACAGATGGCAATTCCTGGCAAAGGTGATGTGTCTTCCCCCTTTGGCCCCCATGCTCTGTGTGTACCTCGCTTTTCTATGGACTGTACCACCATCTGTGAGCTTGTCTCTGGGCCTGTCCCTGGTCTGTGGTCAGCGTGAGATCACAAGGACCACGGCTCTTGGGCACATGCACATGCACTCCCCTGCCATGTTTAGCAGCCCAGATCCACTTGGAAGCCAACTCCTTCTCGGGTGGCCTCTATAGAGCAGGACATATCTTCCTGTTTCTTCCAGCACCTGCCTAGAGGAAGTCCATGTTGCTGACCACTCTTGACTGGAGGGGCCGTTTTCACCTGAGGAACTGTTTTCACTGGGCTTGCTCTGTGGTCAGTGCACAGCTGGGCCTGCAGTGCTGAGGACAATCAGGCCCCAGTGGCAGAGCTTCCCATGGTCAGCCCATCAGTGCTGATGCTCATGGGGGAGCATGGCCTCATTAGACAGGCCTCTCACCCGGGATTTGTTAAACAGGGAGTCCCAGAGACCAGAGGAAACAGATGCTGTCAAAGGGGCCCCTGGGAAGAAGGGACAGCACATGAGGGGCGCAGTGTAGAGAAAACACACTTTCCTTGGGGGTGAGATTCACTGGACGTGACAGGCAGGGGTATGGAAGGGTGCCAGTCATGGTCCAGGTGGACAGGAGAGGAGCAGGGCGGGAACAAGCATGAAAAGATTTTGTTTTTCTGAATGAGATCAGGCCTGGGAATGACCTAAGGCATTTCCCTTCATGTCCCATGGGGGCTCCACAGGTCCCTTTAGTGAATGAGCAGGGCACGGCAGTGGTATCCAGTATGGCTGGCACCCAGCTCTGAAGGGACAGAATGAAGTCCTGCTGGGGCTGGTGTGGGCAGCGGGCTAAATGTCAAGAGTTCCCTCCTCATTCCTGCTGCTGTGTGTGCCATCCGTCACATCTGCCTGAAGCAGTCACTTTACATGGGGCTCTTGAGAGTCATGGACCCCAAGCAGGAGCAGTGCTTGCACAAGGCAGTGGTGGGTCCCAGGAGGAGCCCCTGCCCTGGCTGCAGCACCTGCCTACAACAGACCTCGTGTGGTGACAGCTTTGCCTGCCCACAGGGCACTGTTCTTAAGTCCAGTCCGAGTGCAAGTCCACTTAGATTCAGGCCTCAGTACTGAGATCACAGGCGCCTGACAGTTCTGCATTATTCAGATTGTCTAGAATGCTTCCCTGTTACATCTCATCTCAATAAATGCTGTAAACCCAAATTAGAAGAGCAAGTGAAATGGGAGAATTCTCATTTCAACCCAGTACTTCCTTCCTGTTTAGAATGCGAAGCTCCCATTGGAATCTCTCTACAAGGTGGCCATTCGTCCTTGTGTGACAGTTTTTCATGCCACACGCTGCTGTGGAAGCAGATGTTCCACTCGTCCCTGTGCAAGGTCCCCTCTGAGCTGCTGCTGTTGTGGGGGGAGGACGGGCTGGGAGCCCTGGCCACAGGTCCCCATAGACATCCATACACTGAGCGTCTAGCAGGCGCCTCCCGTCTTCAGTCACTGCTGGAGGGTTTTTTTGTGTTTTTTAAAATATTTTTTTAGTTGTTGATGGATCTTTATTTTCTTCATTTATTATTTACATGTAGTGCTGAGGATTGAACCCAATGCCTCATGCATGCTAGGCAAGCTCTCTACCACTGAGCTACAGCTACAGCCCCCTCTGCTGGAGGTTTTAGAGAGACCTAACAAACAGATCACTTCATCAATGCTCACGTTTCCATATTTTTGAGAGTCTGGGTTGAAGCTTTTGAAGTGATTTAACAGAAAGGGGAGGCTAGTGTTGGGTGGGGGACCGCATATGCTTACGCGCTCGTCACCTGTAGCATCTTCCACCTCGGCCCTGCTGCCCCAGCTGTCCTGCTGACCCCTCGTATCTCACCCACACCTACAGGTCTGAGCTTGTGACGGTTGTCAAGTTGAAAGATGACTGACTCGTGTTGAATGAACACTGGGTAGGGTGTGAGACTCTGGTCCAGGGCGTGATGAAGAGGAGCCAGGGTGGTCAGCACAGGGGAGAAGGCAGCAGAGTGAGGGAGACACAGGAGAGGGGCTGGGCCAGAGCTGTGGGCCAGGGCGACCACTTACCTCCCCTGCCCACGTGTGCACCTGACGCACGCACCCTGTCCACGTGGAGGCCCACGGGAGACCTCTGCTTCAGGGGAGGAGCCAGCCCTAAGGCGGAGATTCACCCAGGAAGCCTGTGAACCCAGCACCGCACCTGTGTCAAGATCCAACCCCAGGGCCGGGGTTGTGGCTCCGCGGTAGAGCACTTGCCTAGCATGTGTGAGGCACTGGGCTCAATTCTCAGCACCACATATAAATAAATAAAATCTAAAAAAAATTTTTAAAAAAAGATCCACCCCTAGGTGCATTGTTCTGCTCTGATGCAGGTCAGTGGGTGGTCACATTCAGCGGCACACCGTACAGCAGCGGCCTGTGTGGTGGGAACTGGCACTTTAATGGGAAGTTTTCCAGGAAGACAAATGTCATTCAAGGAAACTTTTAATAGATTAGCAAAAAATTACATGGACAAAACCTGTTAAACCACTCACCATGGGTATAAAATACACTCAGTAGAGAGAATGTGGCTGAGCACATGATCCTTGATTGAATTGTGTCAGGAAAGGAATACAGTTTCTGTAAAAGGAGGGCTGAGTTATAAGGTATTACAGATTAACGCCAAAGTGAGCACTGGGATTTTCAGTATTTCACCAGTCCCCAGAATCAGAAGCTAACATCGAGTTCCCACTACCTTTGCTCACGGCTGGGCTGGAGTCCAGTGTATGACAGTGTAGATCCGAGAAGCCCTGCAGGACCACACAGGCCACAAGAGCAAATGGCCACACAGGCTGCCTCAGAAAGGCACGAGGGGCTCCCTCTCACTGCAGCATGACGTCCTTTAGGTTCTCCTGCAGGACCAGGTCCTTTACAGCATGGAACATGAAGTGGATATTCTCAGTGTCTACGGTGGAGGTGAGGTGGTGGAAGAGTGGTTTCCTGTGGTTTCACCTCTTTCTGTCAAAACACTGGACTAGGTAGTGCTGGACATCCTCCAGATGGTGAGGGCTGCCCTTGAAATCCAGAAAGTGCTTCCTGATGCTGACCATCTTCACATTCTCCACCAGGAGGTCCAGCTTCTTCTTCTTTTTTTTTTTAATATTTATTTTTTTAGTTGTAGGTGGACAGAATATCTTTATTTTATTTTTATGTGGTGCTGAGGATCGAACCCAGCGCCTTACGCGTGCTAGGCGAGCACGCTACCACTGCGCCATAACCCCCAGGTCCAGCTTCTTGAGGAAAAGAATTATGGAGACGTTGAAGAAGAGCTTATTGAGGATGCTCTCAAAGATGTTCATCCACTCCACAAGCCAGCTGGTGTGCCTATCCTCCACAAGGACCAGATCATATTCACTAGAGGACACCATGAACAGGACTGACATGTTTCCGTCAAAGCACTGGAACTAATGTTGGCGCTGAGACCACTGGCCACCCACCTCCACCATGTTAAAAGGGACTTTTTAAATAATGAAGTCATGTTCCACAATCCCCTTGGTGGCCTTCCTGGTCAGCAAGATGTCTTGCTTACTAGGGAAGTTATTCAGTAAAATACAGGACGAGGGAGACATTCAAGAGAAAATAAGAACTAAAACATGGGAAAAGGAAAGGGTGCAGGGGAAAGTTACCCTAACTTTGCAAGAAGTTCAACCAAACACCAAAAGCAAATTTCATTTACTCAGTTATATGTGTACTGTGGTACAAGGCAAAAGGACTGAATGCCTCATTTCAAAATGAATGAAGGCTCATCCATCTGCAGAAGAAGGATCAGAAACTCCACTGCCAGGCCCAGAGAAACATCTCATCCAGTTGCTTCTCCAAAGGTTACCGACCATCTTTTTCCTTTTGTTTCTACAGAATAGATGTCTTTTGTTTCTCACTTTCAGAGCACAAACATTCCAAAAACTGAGAATGACTTCATTTAATTTAGGTTTTGCAATGCTATATAAATTTAGTTTGCAATATTAGTTTGCTCATTTAGAAAACTTTTCTTTTGCCTTTGCTTTGGTCCAGATTCTTCCCTTCCCCACTTTCTCCTTCTCTTCCTTTCCTTTCCTCCTTCCTTTCTTCTTTCCTTCTCTCCCTCCCTCTTTCCCTCTTGCCTTTTCCTTTCTTACTTTCTCTTCCTTCCTTCCTTTCTTTCTTACTACTTAAACACTGAGCACATCCTTAGCCCTTTTTATTTATTTATTTTTTTGTGGTGTTGGGGATTGAACCCAGGGCTTTGTGCATGCAAGGCAAGCACTCTACCAACTGAGCTATATCCCCAGACCCTTTTTAAAAAAATTTTTTTTAATTTGAGATAGGGTCTCACTAAGTTTCTGAGAGCCTCGCTAAGTTGCTGAGGCTGGCTTTGAACCTGCAATACTCCTGCCTCCGCTTCCTCTAAGATTATAGCACTGTGCCACGTGCTTGGCTCTATTCTTATGAGAGAGGGAATGCAGAAAAATGAGAACCAATAAGAAATAAAAAGCCAACAAATGCATAAGGGAATACAAATTATTTCTTATGTACAAAGCATGTCTCTGTCTTCATGAGTCACTCAGTCTGATTTTAACACTGTTAAGAAGGCCTCCTGACACTGGGCTACCTCTAGTGTTCCTCAGAAAGGCTTGCTCACCTGCCTCTCAATGCATTTGAGATGAGATGAAACTAAATGAGAAGACGGAAGACCTCGCCTGACAATGACGATTGCCACAATGCCATTCATAACTGTCCTGTCACACTGGAAGTCGACTGCTACTCAGGTGGCCCTCTGAGAAGCCCAGACCAATCTTAGACATAAAGGGTGCTGAGCAGACATATAGCAGCTTAGACATCTACTTGCGTGGCTCGGAGTTACAAACTGTCCCTAGATACAGAAAATAACCAATGGCTCACTTGCCTCCTCAGAGAAGAGCTTCCCTTCCACAGCAGTGCAGCTAAGGGGGCACACCTCTGTGCCCACCCACACCTGCCTGGGATTCCTCCCACATGTGCTTGGTAACCATTGCCCACATTGGAGAGCAGCTAACAAGTGAAGCCTGACTCGTGACAAAAAGCCTGACTGGTTTCTCAGCTCCATCGGGGATTAAAGCTACTGCTGGGGGGCCGGGGTTATGGCACAGTGGTAGCGTGCTCGCCTAGCACGCATGAGGCATTGGGTTCGATCCTCAGCACCACATAAAAATAAAATAAAGATATTCTGTCCACCTACAACTAAAAAATAAATATTTTTAAAAAATTTTTTTTAAAAAAAGCTACTGCTGGGCTCTGACTGGGGTGAACATAAATTCACTGCCCAAATGGGGAGATTTCTGAGAGCAGAAGGGGGCACTGTTAATAATCAGGCTGAGGCAACATGCGCACCAGAGGGCTGTCCCAGGCAAACAGGATGCAATCCCTCCAGGTTCTAGCACCCAGGAAAACAAGCTCCACGCTACAGGAGACTTGCATTGTCCTAAACACCATCCTAAACCCTGTATGTCTGTTATTCCTTAAGCCTCACAAACTGTGGGTTAATCATTGCCCACTGTCCAAATGCGGAAACTGAGGCTCAGACAGCGTAAGAGGTACTTTCTAAAACATGATCTGGATCTGCATGACCCGGGCTCTTTGACTCATAGTCCTCACTATGGAGAAGTGAACTACTCTTTTTTGTTCGGTACTGAGGATGGAAGCCAAGGCGTTGCTCATGCTAAGTGGGCTCTACCACTGAGCTATACTCCCGGCCCAGAAGTGAAAAATTCTGATGTGTGAGATCCTTGAAGAAGCCAACATTGAGACATGACGATTTTACTGTATTTGTAAAACAAATCCAAGTATCAGTAGAGACCTGTGTGCTTAAATATGATGTAAAATATTAACTCTCTTTTTGGGAAAAAACAAGCATAAACACTAATCCAAGGAAAATAAAAATGCCATCTGATTAAAACAAAAACAACCTTAAAAAAATCTAAGATCTAAAGAATGACATGGTAAAGAAATAGCCTTTAAATTCCAAGAATTATCCTCTGTTAGCATTATTTACCTAGATATTTTAACATTTTAAACTATTAGGCAATCTCTGGCCTCATTTTTGGCACAAAGACAGATTTTATAAAGTGATTAATTCAAACAGCCCTCTCTCTTCTCCTTCTCCTCTTTCTCCTCCTCCTCCTCTTCCCTCTGAGGGACAGATAAAGGGTGCAGATCTGTAAAAACAGTCCCACATAGCTGGGCCTCCTAGGGGAATGGGAAACAGTATCTCTACACTGCCTCCTGGAGAGCAGGGACTCTCAACAAGGACCATCCTAACACCGTCCATCCTGACACTACCTGAAGCACCCAGGCTCAAAACACCCACAGTGACGACGGCTACAGATGCTGCGTTAATGAAATACACACATGGATAAGGAAGCAAACTGGAGTGCTTCAGATCAAGGTTCTAGGAAAGACACGAGACCCTGAAGAAGGTCCCTTTCCACAGTCACACCAGCCTGGGAAGCCATCTTTATTTGCACATTCACTTTCCTCTAGAGGTAAAGAAGCTGGAGTGGACTTGGCCCCTGCAGTAGGTGCCCTGACACAATGACCCACTGCCAAGGAGCACAGCTGTCTTCCTCGAATGACCTATGGTCCTGCATCAGGCACAGCCACTGATGGCGGAGCAACAAAGGGGCCTGTGTCACAGAATCATGAGCTTCGACACCTCTGGCCACTGCAGATGTCTTCTCTGGCTGGACATAAGCAAGAGCTATTGAGGCTCAAAGACAGAGGAGAAAAAGAAGGCGTCTCATCACCAAATGCTAACATGGCAAAGGGCAGCCCTCATCTGTCAAGGGTGTTCTCTGAGAAAACATGGCAGCAATGAGAATGGACGTTTCCAGTTAAACCTCACACACAGTGACAACTATAGGACTTCATCTAGGAGGTGCTTAAATTTAAAAAGAACCAGGAAGAACGCCACATGCCTGTAAACCCAGGGACTTGGGAGGCTGAGGCAGGAAGATTCCAGGTTTAAGGCCAGCCTTAGCATCTTAGAGAGACCCTATCTCAAAATATAAAATAAAAAGGGTTGGGGATATGACTCAGTGGTAGAGCACCCCTAGGTTCAATCCCCAGACTCACACACACACACACACACACACAGACACACACAAAAGCAAAAAAAAAAAACATAGAAAAGAAATGACTACAATGATCTCAATAGTGTTCCCAACAAACAATTGCTTACATATATTTAAAACAAAGAAAAACAGGATCAGTCCTTTGAATACAGATGACTGAATTATATTTGTTCCAAATGCTCCTTCTATAAACATGTGATATTTCTTTTAGAGAGAAATATCAGCCCAAAGCTAAATACATTGACTTCATGCTCAAGTGATACATTAATTAATTATTAACACCTGACTAATCAAACAAAAGAGGCAATGGAAGTTATACACATACCAAGAATAAGATATACTAATGTGCTAATTATTTTAAAAGTAGAACTGAGGGCTGGGATTGTAGCTCAGCGGTAGAGCGCTTGCCTCGCATGCGTGAGGCCCTGGGTTCGATCCTCAGCACCACATACAAAGCAATAAAATAAAGACATTGTGTCCATCAACAACTAAAAAAAATATTTAAAAAAAAAAGTAGAACTGAAATTAAAATTGGTGGAAAGGAGACCTCTCTGATTCAGTGTAGGTATTGCAAACGAAGGGTAAAATGTTCAAATAAGTCAGGTAGGTAAAAACACAATATTGGAGCTGAGGTGTATGTAGCTCAGTGGTAGAACACAAGCCTAGCATGTGTATGCCCTGGGTTCCATCCAAAGTACCACAAAATAACAGTGATGATGATAATATTAACTTTTTTTTTTTGGTACCAGGAATTGAACCCAGAGGTGCTTAACCACTGAGCAACATCCCCAGCCCTATTTTTGTGTCTTTTATCCAGGGACAGGGTCTCGCTGAGTTTCTTAGCACCTTGCCATTGCTGAGGCTGGCTTTGAACTCGAGATTCTCCTGTCTCAGCCTCCCAAAGTGCTGGGATTACAGGCATGCGCCGCCGCGCCTGGCTTGTTTCGCTTTCTTACTGCTCATGTTGGCTGCCTGCTTTTCCACTGTCTGTGGGTTCCCTTCCTAGTCACTGTAGAATTCCTTATACACTGAGGAGACTGCTTCTGGTGTTACAAATGCTTTTTCCTATATGATGTTTTTGTTTGCTCTTTACCTTTTTTAGGGTATTCTTCATGGAAATTTATATCATATTTTTAGTAAGGCGTTCAATACTAATTGTAACAAATTAATGATTAAACTGACATGTTTTTACAAAACATTGTTTTCAGTTCAACTGGGATACCTTTAGCCACAAGTAACTAAAAATCCAACTCAATCTGGTTTAAAGGTAGGTAGGACCTGTCCAGGGGGTCGTGAGAGGGCATCAGGCTTCTCATGGGGCTGCCTCCTGTGTGTGTGTGGAGAAGCAGCACCACTCAGGACAACCATCCTGATCTCTCCCAGAGTGGCAAGGAAGCACTTCCCCAGAAACTTCCAGCACATGCCTGACTTTCAATGGCCCACACTGGGTCCCACATCCATTGCTGACCCAAGAACCCACACATGAGGACCACCTCAGCTGGGCCCATGCCAGCTTCTCTGACATCCTTGGTGCTAAGGGGTGAGGATGTACCAAACAAAGCAGCACTGTTTGGAGGAGGCCATGGGACAGGCAACCCATGACACCAGCATGACCCGCAGAGGACTCCTGGGCTCTGACCGGGGGTATGATGGTGCTGGCATCTGTCAGGACCTGTACTCTGTCACCCATTGTATCACTACCCTTCCATTTGCCAACCACAGTTTGATAAGCATCTGCTTACATACTGGCTTAGTTTATCACTAAGCCCTCTGGAGGGTGACATGTCATACAGCCCTTCTGCCCGCTCAATTTTTAAAACTTCCTATGTACTTTTTTATTAGCCACAGAATGCTCAGCTCACTGTGAACCACAGCAATCAAAGAGGGGAAGATTCCAATATTTCCAGAGATATTTCCAAAGAAAGGATTGCAGAAATCTCTTAATATATAAGAAAAATTGTCATTGAGAATAGATGGAGAGACTAGAGTTGCAGCTCATCGGTGGACTATTTAGCCTGTGCAAAGCCATGGGATCAATCCTCATTATCAAAAAGGAAAAGGGGGGGCAGAATAAGTAAAACAAACTCATTAACAAAAGAATAAATAAACTTGTTTATGCTTTTACAGAAGTAGACAATTCTCCAAAAACTGATAAGAAAATGGCCAATAAGGACATGAAAGGATGGTCAACACCATTATTCATCAAAGAAATGCAAATCAAAACCATGAAGCCGGGCACAGTGGCGCACGCCTGTAATCCCAGCACTTTGGGAGGCTGAGGCAGGAGAATCGCAAGTTCAAAGCCAGCCTCAGCAACAGCGAGATGCTAAGCAACGAAACCCTGTCTCTACATAAAACACAAAAACAGGGCTAGGGATGTAGCTCAGTGGTCGAGTACCCCTGAGTTCAATCCCTCGTACCAAAAAAAAAAAAAACACCTATGAGGTACCATTTCCTGCTCACTAGGATGGCTATAACCAGAAAGTCCAATAATAATGTGTTGGTAAGGATGAGATACCCTGCTGATGGGAAAGTACAAGGTTCAGGGGCTCAGAAGTGTGGAAGCTCCTCAAAAGGTTAAACGTAGAGTTATCAAATGACCCAGAACTCCACTCCCAGCACTTTCTATGCTTCTATCATTGTTCTTACTCTATGCCTGCTAGATTGCATTTAAATGCATTTCAAGCCATAAGCAAGCAAATGTCAGCTGCTGAAAAACTGTCCATCATCTGCAACTGGTAAACCAACAAACTATATGTCTGCTAAATTACTAACAAGAGGATTTGTACATCTGTGGATTAACAAGATCAATACACACTGAAACTGAATAAAGAGGGAAGGAACTGAACAGAAATGCAAAGCTGTTCATGGTGAGCACTGATAACACTCAAGTCCTGTTGCCTTGTAACTGTGCTTTGATAACTCACTGCAGAACAATGAAAGACAGCACTGAACAATACAAAGTAATAATGACCCTGACCCATCCCTACAGGTATTTCAGCAGAAGGCAGCGCACCACTTGGCAAGACTGCCCTATTAAAGAGTCAAGGCCAGGGGCTGGGGTTGTAGCTCAGTAGTAGAGTGCTTGCCTTGCATGCATGAGGCACTGGGTTTGATCCTCAGCACCACATTAAAAAAAAAAAAAAAGATATTTGTGTCCCTCTACAACTAAAAAAAAAAAAAAAAAATTCAAGTCCAGAACCTTTAAGAAGTGAAACTGGGCTACTGGAGTTCAGCTCAGTGGCTGAGTGCTTGTGTTTTTCATCGGTTTTGTGATATCAGGTCTCCATGTCTACAACATAATAATAGGGAAATGATCTCCGAAAAACCTGACCCTGAAAACTAGAAAGTTCCTGGAAAGCAGCTCCTAATATTTCTTTTCTTTCTTTCTTTTTTAATTTTTAGTTGTAGATGGACACAATACCTTTATTTTGTTTAGTTTTTTTATGTGGTGCAGGGGATCAAACCCAGTGCCTCAGGCGTGCTAGGCAAGCGCTCTACCACTGAGCCACAACCCCAGGCCTCTAACATGTCTTATTTTCAAATTCCTTTCCTCTTCAGGATTTACTTTTTGAACACAACGATATTATTCCTTGCCCACACCCTTTGCGAATGGACTTCATGCACCAACGCCGCTCCCCACTGGTTCCACGCTCTGAGAAACTACACATACACGTGGAGCCTTTCTGCTTCTCAAGCAATTCTGCCACCACCGGCTCAAGAATAGCAACGAAGGCATTGTTTTCCACCTTTGGTCTTGCAGGGCAGGAGCTCTGCTCTCCCACGCAGAGGGAGGAACCACGCAAGCGCACCTGGCTCGACAAAGAGTTCGAGACCACGGTTTTCGGTCGGCAACGACGCCCTGCCAACCCCCAGCCCGTGCCTGGTCTCTTCGCTGCACCCAGGCGGTGCTCCTGCGGTGCAGCGCTGACCTCTGGGCCTCCGATGTGACCCCAGACACCGCCTCCCGTCTCCTCCCTCTGTAAAATGGGGACAGCAACAGTACCTACCTGCTCCGCGGTGGTGAGGACCAGGAAAGGGAACGCAAGGCCAGCGCCGTGACCGCGTCAGTACCTGGCAGGCTGGTTGGTGACTCTTGTCAGGGCCTCAGATGACGGCTCGCCTCCCTGCTCCTCGTCGAGGTCCAGGACAGCACTCGAAGGGACAGCTTGAAGAACGCAGGGAAGACCAAGTCATAGTGGGCAAGAGCCGGGCTAAGAGCAGCAACCCGGCAACTGACGACGCCAGCGCCTCACAGCTCGCTGGACTCCACAGGCAAATAAGCCAGTACTGTGCTCAGCCGCCAGGAGCGGGGCACTGCGCATGCTCGCTCAGAGCACGAGCACAGACCCACCCGCTGCCCCACCGCCCTCTGCATCTGCGCAGGCTCCCCAACCCAGTCACTTGGTGGCTGAGTTTGCATCTTTTACTTTATTTCTTTTTCTTCATAGGATTTTTGTTTGTTTGTTTGTTTGTTTGCTTTTTACACTTTGCATTACAGTTTAATGAAGGTGCCCCCTTCACGGTGGAAAGGGGCCTTCAGTGGGGACATAAAGTGATAAGCGTTCCAGACACAGACCAGGTTCAAGCAGAACCTGGACACACTGCCTGGCAGAGCAGGCTGGAGCTCAGCTTCATGGATTTCATGCCGATGCCTTTTGTTATTTTTGGAGCACGACTTCTCATTCCTCTGGCTGTACATGATGCGGAGTCACCTGTTGTGTAATCATACCTGTATATAAGGTAATAATGCCCGTCTCATTCCACCATCCTTCCCACTCTCACACCCCCTCCTCTCCCCTCACTCGCCTCTGCCCAATCCACAGTTCCTCCATCCCCACCCCCCACCATTATGGATCAGCATGCGCTTATCAGAAAACAAGACTACCAGACTTCTCCTTTTGATTTTTTTTTTTTTTCAGTGCTCACCATGAACTTCTTTGCATATCTTGGGTCAGATTCAATGTGTTTTGATCTTTTTAATCCACAGATGTACACATTCTCTTGCTGGTAATTCAGCAAACATAGTTTGTTGGTTTACTGGTTGCATATGATGGTGGGTTTTCCATCAGCTGACATTAATTTGCTTGCTTATGGTTTTAAATGGATTTAAATGGGCTATAGCAGTCATAGAATAAGAAAAATGCTATGAGCATGGAAGGTGAAAAAAGAAAGAGAGAAAGCCTTACTTTTTAGTTGACTTAGTGTATCTTTTATTGAAGAAAATTATATTCCACAATCAGCCTTACCTTGTTTTGGAAATATCAACTCCCTCTACTTTTTTGTATCATATTTTACAACGCAGCTCCTTGGATTCCACTTCTGACCCTCCCTGCTTCTGGACAGGTGGATTAGCATTCTGACTTGATTTGTTATGCACAAAAGGAGATTAGGTGTGCTGGTGGAATCCTTCTCATCAGTTACTTGATCGTCCTCATGATCCTCCTGTCAGTTGTCATAGGTACTGTGTTGGATATCATGTGTGTCAGCAGGAAAGGTAATAAGTAGTCTTTTATATTGGACACCTATTCCCTTTTATTTTAATAGCTTTCTTAAGATATAAATTACATACCATGAAACTCGCCCATTTAAAGTGTACCATTCAGTGGATTTTAGTATATGACAGAGTTCAGCAACTGTCACAACAATCAACTTCAGAACATTTTCATCACCTCCAAAAGAAACCCTCTCTGTAACCATTCATTTCTTCCAGTTTACCCAGCCCTAGGCATCTACTCATCTGCATTCAGTCTCCATAGAATTCCCTACGCTAGATCTCATATAAGTGGAATTATCCATTATGTGGACTTTGGGTCTGGATTCTTAATCTTAGCATAATGTTTTCATGGTTCATTCATGTTACATGTTCAGTACTTCATTCCTTCTTATGACTGAATAAGGTTACATTGAAGGGATAGACTACATTTTACTCACTTGACCATTGGTGAACATTTGGGTTGTTTCTGTTTTTGAACTATTACCAGTAAGGCTACTATGAATGTTTGCACACAAGTTTTTGTATAGACATGTGTTTTCATTTCCCTCAGGTATGCATCTGGGAGTGGGGTTCTGGGTCATTTGGTAACTCTACAATTAACCTTTTGAGGAACTGCCAGACTTCTGAGCAGCTGCACTTTTTACTTTCCCAATAGCATGGTAGAAGGGTAATAATTTTTTATCCTCACCAACACATTATTATCAGACTTTCTGATTATAGCTATCCTAGTGAGCAGGAAATGGTATCTCATGGGTTTTTGTTTGGTTGTTTGGTTGGTTTTTGTTTGGGTACTGGGGATTGAACTCAGGGGTACTCGACCACTGAGCCACATCCCTAGCCCTGTTTTTGTGTTTTATGTACAGACAGGGTCTCATTGCTTAATGTCTCGCCATTGCTGAGGCTGGCTTTGACCTCGCAATTCTCCTGTCTCGGCCTCCCAAAGTGCTGGGATTACAGGTGTGCACCACCGTGCCTGGCTTCATGGTTTTGATTTGCATTTCTTTGATGAATAATGGTGTTGACCATCCTTTCATGTGCTTGTTGGCCATTTTCATATTAGTTTTTGGAGAATTGTCTACTTCTGTAAAAGCATAAACAAGTTTATTTATTCTTTTGTTAATGAGTTAGTTTTACTTATTCCGACCCTCCCCCTTTTTCCTTTCTGATAATGGGGATTGAACCCATGGCTTTGCACAGGCTAAACAGTCTACCAAGGAGCTGCAACTCCAGTCTCTCCACCTATTCTCACTGATAATTTATCCTATATATTAAGAGATTTCTGCAATCCTTTCTTTGGAAATATCTCAGGAAATATTTAAATCTTCCTCTCTTTGATTGCTGTGGTTCACAGTGAGCTGAGCATTCTGTGGCTAATAAAAAAGTGCATAGGAAATTTTAAAAATTGAGCGGGCAGAAGGGCTGTATGACATGTCACCCTCCAGAGGACTTTGGGGTTTTATCAATAAGCCAGTATGTAGGCAGATGCTTTTCAAATTGTGGGTGGCAAACTGGAAGGGTAGTGACACAATGGGTGACAGAGTACAGGTCCTGACAGATGCCAGCACCATCACACCCCCGGTCAGAGCCCAGGAGTCCTCTGCGGGTCATGCTGGTGTCGTGGGTTGCCTGTCCCACAGCCTCCTCCAAACAGTCCTGCTTTGTTTGGTACATCCTTGTTGGGGGCAGGCTCTCTGGGCCCGGGAGGGGGGGGGCTGCCCCGCCCTTTCAAGATAGCGACCTGGCTATATGCCAGAAACTTGCAGTAAACAGGTGGACAACTTAAGGAAGTGCATAGCATTGGCTGGCGGTAACGTCACTGTGCATGCTTGGCTCGTGGGCAATGCCTGCTCCGATACACGCCTGTATTCTGCTCATGCATTCCCCTCGTGCTTGATAATGCTATTCCTGCTAATTGGTTGTAACTCTGCTCGGTATTACTTCCTGCTGTATGAAAAGTAGAGAAAAGGAGGCTGGGGGGAGAACAAGGAGAGAAAGAGAGAGAACAAAAGAGAACCAAGGAAGGCAAGAAGAGCTCTCAACAAAAATAAAGATTGCTTTCTGAGAATAACGGCGTGATTATTGTCTCCTGCCGGCGGGCGACAATACATCCTCACCCCTCAGCACCAAGGACGTCAGAGAAGCTGGTGTGAGCCCAGCTCAGATGGTCTTCACATCTGGGTGAATGGTTCAGGAGTGGATGTGGGACCCAATGTGGGCCATTGAAAGGAGCATGTGCTGCAAGTTTCTGTAGAACTTCCTTGCTACTATAGGAGAGATCAGGATGGCTGTCCTGGGTGCTGCTGCTTCTCCACTCACACACACAGGAGGCAGCCCCATGAGAAGCCTGATGCCCTCTCACAACCCCCTGGACAGGTCCTACCTACCTTTAAACCAGATTGAGTTGGATTTTCTGTTACTTGTGGCTAGTGGTGTCCTAACTGAACTAAAAACACATGTGAGATTAATTACCAATTTGTTACAAATAATTAGTATTGAATGCTTTGCTAAAAACATGATGTAATTTTCCATGAAGAATACCATAAATATCAAACTCAAAATCTTCCTCACAGCAAAGGAAACAATCAAGAACGTGAAGAGAGAGCCTAGAGAATGGGAGGATATCTTTGTCACCTGCACCTCTGAAAGAGCATTAATCTTCAAAAAACTTCACGCCAACAAAACAAATACCACAATCAATAAATGGGCAAAAGAACTTCTGTGAGGTGAGTAGACAAGTAGATGCAAAAAGTCAACATCGCTAGCAATTTGAGAAGTGCAAATTAAAACTACACTGAGATTTCATACTACTCCAGTCAGAATGGCAATTATCAAGAGTACAAGTAGTAGGGCTGGGGTTGTGGCTCAGTGGTAGAGCACTTGCCTAGCATGCATGAGGACTGGGTTCGATTCTCAGCACCACATACAAATAAATAAAATAAAGATCCATTGACACTAAAAATATTTAAAAAAAAAAAGAGTACAAGTAGTAGTAAATGTTGGTGAGGATGTGGAGAAAAAGGCACACTCATACATTGTTCGTGGGACTGCAAATTGGTGCAACCATTCTGAAAAACAGTGTGGAGATTCCTCAGAAAACTTGGAATGCAACCACCATTTGATAACCACTAGTTATCCCGTTCCTCAGCAGCATCCATAGGCATCGTCACTGTGGGCGTCTCCAGCCCATGTGCTTGGATAATGTTAGGATGGACAGTGTTAGGACATATTCTTGTTGAGGGTCCCAGCTCTCCAGGAGGCAGTCTGGAGGTACTGCTTCCTCTTTCTCTTGGAAGGCCAGCTATGTGGGACTGTTTTTACAGATGGGTACCCTTTATCTGTTGCTCAGAGTGAACTATTACAATTAATTACTTTATAAAACTTGACCTTGAGAAATGAGGACATAGATTGCCTAATATTTTTTAAAGTGAGACTCTAGATAAGTAATTCTAACAGAGGATAATTCTTGGAATTTAAAAACTATTTTTTTTTTTTGGTACTATGGATTGAACTCAGGGATACTCAACCACTGAGCTGCATCCCCAGCCCTGTTTTGTATTTTATGTAGAGACAGGGTCTCACTGAGTTGCTTAGAGCCTTGCCCTTGTAGAGGCTGGCTTTGAACTTGAGATTCTCCTGTCTCAGCCTCCCAAAGTGCTGGGATTACAGGTGTGTGCCACTGCACCCAGCTAAAGACTATTTCTTTACCATATCATTCTTCAGATCATAGATATATTTTATCTTTTTTTAATTTATTTAATCACATGATACTTTTTTTTTTACTTACATTAGTAACTAAAAAAAAGTTTTTCCAAAAGAAGAGAGTTGGTGTTACCCATCATATTTAAGCACCCAGACCTCTACTGTCTCACTGTGCCCTGGGAGGAACCTGGGAAGGTGAATCTCCAGGTCTCATGGTGGTACACATCAGACAGCATGAGGCCCAGCACAATGGTATGTCACCCAGCTTGTTCTTCAAGAAGAACAGGATGCCATCTGGGGCAATAGGGCTGGGGCTCAGGAGGTGGCTGGGACCCATCTTAAGCCCCAGGTCAGGGCAGGAAAACCCTGTTCTCTCCTGCCTGGGACCAGCCCTTCCCAAAGCCAGATGTGAGCTAGCAAAACCTGGTGTGAGGCTGAGAGCTCAAAGCAGCCACATGACATGGTCTGAGGGCTGTGGCTGAGCCCATGAGTCAGGTCAGTGTGCACCTCTGGGCCAGTAACTTCTCAGGTCTCTCTTCTAGGGTCATGGGAGCTGATGTGGCCAGCAGAGCTGAGACCTGAGAGCAGCTAAGCAGGGACAAGGCTGCTGGGCTGATGGAATGGATTTCAGGGAAGTGCCACAATAGCCTCATGAAAGGACAGGTGGCTGAAATGTCCCCAGAATGTTCCAGGGTCCTGTGAACATACACCTCATGTGACAAAAGAGATTCTGCATGTGCAATTGTGGATGTTGAGATGGGGAGATTATTGTGCATTATCTAGAGGTCAGAGTGAAAGACTTGAGCTGACTTCTGTCTTGGAGGACAGAGGAAAGGTCCTCAAGCCAATGAATGCAGGTTCCCCCAGAAGCTGGAGAAGGCAGGAGAGAAATTCTCCACAGAGCCTACAGAAGGAACGCAGCCTGCCCAGACCTTGACCTCAGCCCAGGGAGACTCCTGCCCCACAGAACTGTAGCACCAGATGTATGGTCACCCATTACAGCTGCAATAAACACTAACACTCCCCAAGAGTGTGGACATGGCCAGAGCTGGAGAAGCCAGGACATGGCCAATGCAGAGCCCAAGGGAGGGAGAAAGAGTGGCCAGGAAAGCCAGGAGGGTTCTCATTGTGACAGATGGATGGTGCTCAGAGTGACCAAACAGGGAGTCTGGGACATGGAAGGAGTTGCCACCAGGGGACAGCACCCTGCTCCCTGGACTAGGGAGTTAAGCCAGCCCTCCCCTTAGCAGATACAAATAAGCTGAATGAGATCAAAGTCACTATCCAAGATATGGAGAATGGGAGCTGGCTGCAGGGACACTGAGAAAGCAGGGACCGGGCCGCTCCCTGTGTGGTCAGTGATGGCTGCACCAGACACACTCCCCCAGACTCAGACAACACGCTAGTGAGGAAGAACCTGTCTGAACTACACCCCAGTAAACTTCAGATCCAGCAGAGGCCTACCGAGGTAACAGGCGTAGGGGAGGACTCAACGCAGCAGAGCTGGGCTGCTCCTGAGACGGGGGCCAGCGTGATCTAGTGACCCTGGCTGCCACCCTGAAGTGCCATACTCTGGAGGGATGAAGACTGCATCCCTGAGGGTCCCAGAGCTGCGCAGGGAAGTGTCACCTCTTTGTCCCAGTGGGGCCTGGCAGAGGGAAAAGAAAATGGCCTCTGCAGAAAACTATCATCCGAGGACACAGATACTTGTAAAGATTAACCTGAGCCACCTGTGAGCCCCTAATTCCACTCTGACAGTTCCTTCTCCATCAGGGAAGAGTCCACAAGGCTGGGCCTTAGATTCTGAATGTTGGTTAAGTTTGGCGTCTCCAGGCAATCCCCTCCTCCTTTTCTTTTCTTTCTTTCTTTCTTTCTCTTTTTTTTTTTTTTTTTGGTACTGAAGATTGAACTCAGGGGCACTCGACCACTGAGCCACATCCCCAGCCCTATTTTGTGTTTTATGTAGAGACAGGGTCTCACTGAGTTGCTTAGCGCTTCGCCGTTGCTGAGGCTGGCTTTGAACTCGCGATTCTCCTGTCTCAGCCTCCCTAAGTGCTGGGATTATAGGCGTGCGCCACCGTGCCCGGCTAATCACTTCTCCGTCAGCAACCTGGAGTCTCTGAAGTCCTGTTTGCGACACACAACCTGGCAGGGGATGAGGGAAACCCAATACCAAACACAAGAGATTCTCTGCTGGCCTCCAGGGAATATCTCACACCACCTGACTCACCACTGCCTGGAAATGCCTTTCACTGGGCCCCTGCCTAGACTCTCCCACTGCCTATGTGCCCTGGTTGGAAGTCAACAGCACATAGTCACCCAGCCTAAGACACTGCTGGCGGGTTGTGCTGCTGTGCCTCTTCCCTTCTGAAAATCGCCTCTCTCTAGTACTCTGCACTGTGACCTCTAGCTTCAAATGTCTCCTAGATATTCTGTCCTTTCTGCTCCAGGACACTGCCTCCTACTCTGTGGATTGGACACTCCCTGTCTAACCAGGAAACTGGGCTCTGTCTAGGTTGGGCTCTCTCAGGAATCTAAATTCCTAACAAGTGATATTCTATATATTTTGCTCTCCTTTTAAATTTATTTCAGTTGGGACACTAAACTGGACCCTTGAAACCATGTTGGGCAGAAGCAACCAAAGTCCACCATTGACACTCATTCTGTTTTTCCTTAGCATCTCACTAGTTCTATAGGGTACAGAGGGGAAACCCTCTTGAGGTGCAGAGACCTTGACTGACCACAGGATAGAGGACCTTGAGAAGAGCAGACTCAGCAAGGTGTGAAGAGACTGCTAGGGAGCTCTGCGTGCACTTCTGGTGCAGCTAGGAACTCAGTCTTGGGTGGAAATAGGAAGGCCAACTTTGATGGACACAGAAGGCCTTCCGGTGGGCCCCAAAATTGGATTTCAGTGCCTACCAGCCCAGCATTTCCAAGGCCAGCCTTTTCTCAAGAAGGCTTTTGGGTCAAGGTCTTCTGAAGGGCAACTCTCCCACGTGTTCAGGAAGAAAAAACCCATCTGAAGACCTTGATGCTGCCTGGTGCCACCCTCACACTATGTAGTTGACATCATGACTTCCCATCTCTATCCACACCACCTTCCCTGTCTTCTTTCCTGGACACTCATCTAGCTCCCACTACCTACAGTCAGTACCCAGAGGGCGGGACCTGAGCCAGGTTATCTCTCTACTCATCCCACTCATACCACGTGCTTAGTGAAATTCCAGTAAAAACTCAGGACACTGAAACCAAGGTGAGCTTCCCTTTCGGTCATATACACCCATGTCCTCTGGGGATGTTGCCTACTGAGGACATGAGAGCACTCACTCAGACCCTCCTGGACCTCCGGCATGTGCCTCCTCTTTTAGCTGGTCCCAATTTGTGTCTTTTTGACATGACAGTAATTATAGAATTTATGCTCTCCTAACCTCAGTGAGATGTTACAGAGAATTATACAACAGGATCATGGGAACCAACGAATCTGCAGCCAATTGGTGAGAAGAGTACCTTGGGAAATGCAGAGCTTGCAGCTGGTGTCTGAAGATAGGGCAGTGTAGAGGGGGCCTATGACCTCATCCTGTAGCATGTGACCTCCATGCTGTTGATCAGCATAAGAATTACTTTGCACAGGGCCTGTCTTTAATGACGTCTTCCTTCATGGAACTTTACCTCTTCAGTTGCTGCACTCACCCAACCACCATCCCTCT
>PVHX01024332.1:0-24216 GCA_004024805.1 Geosciurus inauris
GCCCGGCTGTACTATCATTTATTTAGTCTTTTGCTGTATAACAATTAAGACTGTGTAACATTTGTACTATCATTAATTTAGTGTTGTGCTGTATTGTTGAAAAATAGACTTGTCTTTTTTATCATTGGAAATAATATGTAAAGAAGTGAAAATAATAGAAATAATAATGAGTTGGACACCTATATATATGCGTGTGTATATATATGTATACATACATATATACATAGTTTATATACCTGTGTACATACATAAATCTTTGTCAATATCTGATTCTTTTTAAAAAAATTATTACTATTATTATTATTATTTATTATTATTAGTGGTGCTAGGGATTGAACCCAGGGCCTTGTGCTTGCGAGGCAAGCACTCTACCAACTGAGCTATATCCCCAGCTCTTAAAAATTATTTAAAAAATTTTTTATTGGTGTGTTATAGTCATACATAGTGGTGGGATTCATTGTCATATGTTGTACTATCTGATTATTTGTTCACAATAAATCCATAGAAGTAGGATTGTTGGATCAAAGAGGTAAGGTGGTTCACTTTTCTTTCTTCCTTCCTTTCTTTTTTTGTATGTTTTAACATTTTTTTAAAAATATTTATTTTTTAGTTGTAGGTGGACAGAATATCTTTATTTTTATGTGGTGCTGAGGATTGAACCCAGTGCCTCATGCATGCTAGGCGAGGTGAGCATGCTACCACTGAGCCACACCCCAGCCCTGTTTTAAGATTTTTGATACAGTGCTGATGGGAAGGTTATATTGGCATATACTCCCATATATAAAACTGTCTCACCTCACCTTCATTAGTATGAACTGTTTTATAGCTTGCTTCTTTGACTTGATAATAAACCTTATGATTATCTTTTTATACGCAGTAATTTATAGCTGCTGCATAGTAGTGTTCTTTTGCATGTATTTAATTTAAAAATTTTTCCGTGTCCTAAACAGTATTTTACGGAATATCTTGTACAACTATTTGTTGTGCTTTAGTAGATCAAAGGTTTGAACATTTTCAGTTCTACAATATATTGCCAAATGTTGTAAAAACACTTTCATATCTCTTGTGTTTGAACATACCTGATTTTCTTTCCTCCTTTTTTTTGTGCTAGAGATTGAATGCAGGGACTTGCACATGCTATGCAGGCACTCTACCATTGAGCTACACCCCACCCCTTTTTATTTTATTTATTTATTTTGAAACAGGATCTTGATAAATTGCCCAGGCTGGCCTCAAACTTGTGAGTTTTTAGCCTCAGGCCCCACAGTGGCTGGGATTACAGGCATTTGCCACCACGCCCAGCCATGCCTGTTTTTTATGTGCCATTGGCAATACAAAGTATTTTAGGCTTTAAGTAGTTCCAGTGTGATTGACAGACTCTAGTACCTTAGATATTTTAATATGTATGTCATTAATTACTAGTTATGTGAAACCTATTAGAATTTTAATTGTGCTTTTTATTAGTTTGTGAGACTTCTGTGTTTTATTTTCATTTTCTTGTCATGCATAGTACAGACATGTGCTGTCTGAATTTGTCGTTTGTATGTTAAATTTAAGATGTCTCTTTACATGGGCTGGGGATGTAGCTCAATGTCTACCTGACATGCATGAAGTCCTGGGTTCATTCCCTAGCACGTCAAATAAATAAAGATATACAACAGTGCTTCTTGCTTTTTTTTTTTTAAGATTTCTTTACATAAGGAAATTTTTTTTTTTGGTACTGAAGATTGAACTCAGGGGCACTCGGACCACTGAGCCACATCACCATCCCTATTTTGTGTTTTATGTAGAGACAGGGTCTCACTGAGTTGCTTAGCGCCTCGCTGTTTTTGAGGCTGGCTTTGAACTTGCGATTCTCCTGTCTCAGCCTCCCTGAGTGCTGGGATTACAGACTTGCGCCACTGTGCCAGGCTACATAAGGAAGTTTTTACATGGCTACATTTTTCATTTTTTCTTTCCCATACTCAGACAACTCAGTATTTATTTAAAATGAAGAGCACATCTGCATACAATATGTGCTCATGACCCCTCCCCCCTTGGGCATCTATAGATCAGAGAGGAAATTGATGAATAAAGATTGGATTTGAAAATATTGGCTCTTCTAGGACATTTAGTGGTTGATAGAAGAGAGTGGAACAAAATATTTGAAATGGGACAATTTTATTTATTTTTGGTACCAGGGATTGAACCCAGGGGTGCTTAACCACTGACCCACATCCCTAGCCCTTTTTTATTTATTTATTTATTTAGGTGCCAGGGATTGCACTCAGGGGTACTTGACCACTGAGCCACACCCCCAGCCCTATTTTTGTGTTTTGTTTAGGGACAGGGTCTCACTAAGTTGCTAAGGCTGGCTTTGAACTTGTAATCCTTCTGCCTCAGCCTCCTGAGTCACTGGGATTACAGGTGTGTGCCACGTTTCTCTCAAAATGGGCCAATTTTCAAAGGTAAGAAGATATATAGTCCTCTGCCTACAGGATATATATATATATATTTTTTTTCTTTTTAATATTTTTTAGTTGTCAGTGGACCTTTATTTTATTTATATGTGGTGCTGAGAATTGAACCCAGCGCCTCACACATGCTATGCAAGTGCTCTACCACTGAGCCACAACCCCAGCCCAGCCTGCAGGATATTTCCAGTTCAATGGGGTCCATACTGTTGAGAGTTGATGTGTCTCATCCTTGCTCTGACAGCCCCTCTTACCAGTTTTCACACCGATTAACGCTTCTACATTCCCATTCCTAGTGTTTTAAATCCTGACCTCCATGGTTCTATAACTTACCTCCTTTACTCAGCTTATCCACACCTTCCCTTATTTACTTCCTGCCTCCTTCCAGACCACATATATTTTCAGAATGATGTCCTCAAGCATTTTTCCTTTATTATGTTTTTTACCTGTTCAATAATTTATTAAATAAACCATTAGTGAGAGTTTATGACCTTCATCTTTAAGTGCCAGCTCATCTGTCTGCTTGAAATTACATAGTGGCAAGAGGACGAACTTGGGAGTCAGGCTAACGTGTCTGATTCACTAGTCCTTAGCCTCTCAGATCAGTGTCCTCATCTGTAAAAACTGATGATGGTAACACTTTATATTGTTTTTTAAAAAAATTTTTTTTTTTTTTTTAGTTGTAGATGGACATAATGTCTTTATTTATTTTTATGTGGTGCTGAGGATCGAACGCAGTACCTCATGCATGCGAGGCAAGCACTGTACCACTGAGCCACAATCCCAGCCCCTTTATGTTGTTTTTTAAGAATTAGAAGAAGCTGGGTGCAGTGGTGCCTCCCAGTGACTTGGGAGGCTGAGGCAGGAGGATTGTGAGTTCAAAGCCAGCCTCAGCAACTTAGTGAGACCCTAAGCAAATTAGTGAGACCCTGTCTCTAAATAAAATATAAAAAGGAGATAGGGATGTGGCTCAGTAAACACCCCTGAGTTCAGTCCCCAGTACTAGAAGAAAAGAATTAGAAGAGATTATGCACATAAAACTCCTGTACATACATAGTCATGTGTTCACAGTAGTTTCCATCTTTCCTGCCTTCTCTCCTTTGTCACCCTACTTTCTTTTATGCCTGCTCCCCGAAAGAAGGAGGCCATCTTATTCCACACTTGTAGCTTGTTTGCTTAAAATTCTTTTTCCTTCCATTATACATATCATGGGTACATATCATTGTTACCAGAACTGTTTCCCATCTGCCTCATGGCATCTTGCTACTGTCCTCCATCTTATAAAATTCAACTCAAAACTCACTTCCAGAAAGCCTTTCTTTCTTAACCCAACTCAGCATAACTACTCTTTTGTTGTTTTTTATTTCTTTTCAGTTAAATAATTTGTATTTCATTAATTACAGTATGCTGTTATTTCATGTTGAGACATGTTTACCAATAATTTTTTCCTTTTTTAATTTTTAGAATCTGATGTTCCAGCAGAACTCCAGGTGTTAAAAGAACCCCTACAACAGCCAACTTTCCCTTTTGCAGTTGCAAACCAGCTACTGCTTGTTTCTTTGCTGGAACACTTGAGTCATGTGCATGAACCAAATCTAATTCGTTCAAAACAGGTGTTTAAATGTAAGTAAAAATAAATGGATCTTGCTAAATAAAGCTTATAAAAATACTATATTATTTAATGTGGGTCCAAGAAGCAGCTGGTGTATAAAATTGGGTCAAAATTAAGTGTGAATAATTTATATTCTTTAAATTCATATTTTTCTTTGGGTAACTCCTGGGGACCCCAAAATTGCATGTAATTGCATAAATAAAAGCTTTTGTCTTTGGGTACTGGGGCTAGAACCCAGGGGTGCTTTAAAACTGAACTACCTCCTCAGCACTTTTGATTTTTTTATTTTGAGACAGGATCTCACTAAGGGGCTGAAGCTGGCCTCAAACTTGCTATCCTCTCCCTTAGCCTTCCAAGGTGCTGGGAACAGGAGAGTGCCACTGCACTCAGCTAAAAGGTGGTTTTTTCACATCTGTAGTATAATGTGATATTCATATGATTTTTTTTTTTTTTTTGGGTACTGGGGATTGAACTCAGGGGCACTCGACCACTGAGCCACATCCCCAGCCCTATTTTGTGTTTTATGTAGAGACAGGGTCTCACTGAGTTGCTTAGCACCTCGCCATTGCTGAGGCTGGCTTTGAACTCACGATTCTCCTGTCTCAGCCTCCCAAAGTGCTGGGATTACAGGCTTGAGCCACCGCGCCCGGCTCATATGATTTTTGAAGATCTGTTTTGATTTGGTTTGATACACAAATAAGAGAAAATCACATGTATTCATTCTGAACCAGTTATTGACCAGAGAACTATTGTGTTGTTGAAAATATCTTTTATTCCTACCATAGGGTACTTGTATGAGAAACTTGAGCCAAAAAATGGGTAGAATTATAGGTGATGTTTGTGATTTAGCACTTTTTCGTTTTTGCAGTACTGGGGATTGCCCCCATAGGTAGTCTACCACAAAGCTGTAAGCCGTTTTTATTTATTGTGATAGGGTCTTGCTAAATTGCCCAGGCCGGCCTCGAACTTTCACTGTTCCTACCTCAGCCTTCAGGGTAGCTGAAATTATAGGCATGGACCACTGTGTCCAGCTGGTTGTTTATTGACTGAGACCATTGTAGCTGCTTTAATATCTCCAGTCACAGATTCTGAGGTTCTTTTCAAAAGGGTCTTTCCAAGTCTTGTTTGGTGTTAGGATTTCTCAAACTTATACATTTATGTGGTCTTAGAACATAGTATATTTTAGTTAAAGATATTCTCATTTTTGTAAACCTGATGGGACATAAAAAGTAGTTAAAATATTTATGTAAGTGTGCATTTATTATTTTCTCGAAAAAAGCAAATCTTCGACTGCACATTCTAAGTAGTGGCATATATGGGGAGCATAAGAGGTGTTTCTTAGGTTCCAAAGCAATGGTACCTAGGGATTATTGCATTAGATTCATGATATAGAAAGTAAGTTGTTACAATGTTGCTGCAGTAACATTGCTTTAAGTTAAAGCAGATGTATAGATCTTTACTGTTCTTTCTGGTGATTGTGGGAACTGAAATCCAGGGCTTTGTGCACTGAGCTACACCCCCAGCCTGATTTTAAGATAATTTTGAATTTCCTATATATAAAGCATGTTTAGATTACTGAACTTTAAAACTAAGTGTATCTAATTTTTTAGAGAAGATTCTAGTTGGGTTTATTTTGTGATTCTAGAATTAAGCAACATCTTATTTTATACAATATAGATATGTGGAGGAAGAACATTCTAAGCAGAGGAACAGTAAGTGTAGGGGCCCCGTAGTGGGTATGCAGGTGGCAGTGTACTGAGGGTGGGAGTGAGGGGTCATATAAGTATTTTAGTTGTGATTCAGTTAGTAGATCTCAGTGGAGAGTTCTGAGTGTGGAAACAATATCCTCTTTGGTATCTGTATTTCTCACGAGTAAAAGCCAAGGCATCTCTGTAGAAACTTCTTTTTCCGAAGAGCCTAGTATTTGGTCTATACATACATCTACTGGGCTCTTTGCATGTTGGCTGAAGATGTTCCGTAACAGAAAAGAACAGTTAATACTCACTTTTATTGTTACTTCTTAGGTTTTTTTCTCCTATTGCTATCATCATATTGCCCGCAGCAAAGTGTAATATATGAAATGTCAGAAGACTATGTTTACATTTTTTCTTGTCCCCCCCCCCCTTTTTAATGGAACTTAGAACTTTTTTTTGGTTTTGTTTTGTTTTTGTTTTTGGTACTGGGGATTGAACTCAGGGGCACTCAACCACTGAGCCACATCCCCAGCCCTATTTTGTGTTTTATTTAGAGACAGGGTCTCACTGAGTTGCTTAGCACTTTGCCATTGGTAAGGCTGGCTTTGAACTTGCGATTCTCCTGTCTCAGCCTCCCTAAGTGCTGGGATTACAGGCGTGTGCTGCTGTGCCTGGCGGAACTGAATACTTTAATGACTAGGCATATAAGCAAATGACTGCAGTATAAGATGGTAGTAATTACAAATGTGTTCTTGATCAGTTAATGTACCAGTTGCTCCTTCTCTTTGAGAGAATCAATCTTTAAGCCATTTTATTGAAGACCTTTCTAATCCTGGTTTTGCATATTATTCTTTTATAGTACTTTGTCAGACCTTTATCAAAATGGGGCTGCTGTCGTCTTTCACCTGCAGTGATGAGTTTAGCTCATTGAGACTACATCACAACAGAGCTATTACTCATTTAATGAGGTCCGCCAAAGAAAGAGTTCGCCAGGTAAGCCCTAATGGCTGTGCTCTGTGTATTAAAAAAAAGAGTTTAATTTCAAGAGAACTCAATTTTAAAGCATTGTGAATTCTAATTATATATCAGGTTTTTGAAAATATAAGCTTTGCTTATTCAACAATATTTATGGAATATTATGTGTTAGGCTCTTTTGTAGTGCTGTGGTAAAATCACTGAACAAAATAGATCAAAATCCCTGCCCTCATAGAGATTATATTTGGATGAGAGGGCAGAAAACAATAGGAAAATATATGAAGACATATGAAGTGTCAGGTGGTATTAATGTAAAGGAGAAACATAAGGAAGTGAAGGGGCTTTGGAGATGTTGGGAGGAGCTGTATAACTTTCTCATAGGGTGACCAGGGAGGGCCTCTCTGACACAGTGTTAAAAGCCAAGAGTTAAGCCGGGCATGGTGGCGCAAGCCTGTAATCCCAGCATTTAGGGAGGCTAAGGCAGGAGAATCGCGAGTTCAAAGCCAGCCTCAGCAACGGCGAGGCGCTAAGCAACTCAGTGAGACCCTGTCTCTACATAAAACACAAAATGGGGCTGGGGATGTGGCTCAGTGGTTGAGTACCCCTGAGTTCAATCCCCAGTACCAAAAAAAAAAAAGTCAAGAGTTGAAGGTGAGAGAATAAACTATGCAGATATGTGGAGGAAGATCATTCTAAGCAGAGGAACAGTAAGTATAGGGGCCCTGTGGTGGGTATGCAGGTGGCAGTGTACTGAGGGTGGGAATTGGGGGTTTTAAGGCATCCTTGTGGCTGGAGTAGAGTGAGCAAAGGGTAGAATTTAGAGGAGGTGGTAGGGAAAGATGGAGGAGGGGAAAGATGAAGCCTAATTCATCTACCTTGAGACCATGTAATGTGCTTGGTTTTTACTCAGAATAAGATGGGACACATTGCAATTTTTTAAGCATAGGAGTGACATAATCTGATTTACATTTTAATGGGATCAGACCTGCTACTGTGTTGAGAATAGGCCACTGGGGGTCATGGGCAGAACCAGGGAAGCAGGTACAGTCATACAGGCAAGAGGTTAACAATAATAAGAATTAATTAATAATAATTGTTATTTATTAATTTATTATTAATAAATTATTAATTTATTTATTAATAAATTATTATTAATAAATTAATAATAATAGGCTGGAGCTGGGCGCAGTGGCGCATGCCTGTTAATCCCAGCTACTCGGGAGGCTGAGGCAGGAGGATCTCTAAATAAAATACAAAATAGGGCTGGGGATATGGCTTAGAGGTTGAGTGCCCCTGAGTACCAAAAAAAGGAAAAAAAAAAAAGGTGGGGGGATGTGGCTCAGTGGTTAAGCACTGCTGGGTTCAATCTCTGGTTACCCACCCCTGCTCCCCGAAAAGCTGTTTTTGGTTTTGTTTTCAATATTGTTTGAGTATTTGGGGCTATTAATGTGACGTTGATTTTTTTTTTTTTTTTTTTGTGACATTGAATTTTGAAAGATTCTTTGTTTCAGACTTTTCGAAATGGGTTTTAAAAATACTTTTTTTGTTTCAGGATCCTTGTGAGGATAATTCTTACATGCAGAAAATCAGGTATGTGTTAAGTATTTCTTTGATTATGTACAGACTTAAACTATTCAAAAGAAATCAAGATCAATTTGGAGGTTAAAAAATGTTGTTAAGGTAGTTTGTTTTTTTGGTACCTGGGGTTGAAGCCACATTTCCAGCCCTTTTTATTTTTTTATTATGAGACAGGGTCTTGCTAAGTTCATAGGCCCTCATTAAGTTGCCAAGACTGACCTGGAACTTAGCCAGCCTTAGTCTCCCAAGCTGCTGGGTTTATAGGCATGTGCCACTGCACCTGGATAGTTAATGAAAATTTAAGACTATTGTCAGCACTTAGCTCTACTCCAGGACTTGCTGCAATTCTCATTTCTTTCCTCTTCCAACTTTTGTCCCCCATTGAATGTGGATTCTATAAACCCCATTGTTAATTCATACTTTATAAATGATTGCAGTTTAGTAATAGCTGAGGGTCAGCAGATTTGTACATAATACAATGAATATGAACTGTCCTAGAACATATTGATTGTGTCAGGTTTTAATATTGACAGTGTATTTGGCTGCGGGGGGAGGGGGGGCAAATCTTTAATCCTAATGATTTGGGAGGTTAAGGCAGGAGTGTTGCAAGTTGGAGACCAGTCTCAGCAACTTAGTGAGACCTTGTCTCAAATTTTTTTTTAATAATTTTTTTTTAGTTGTAGATGGACACAATATATTTATTTTTTTATGTGGTGCTGAGGATTGAACCCAGTGCCTCACGCATGCGAGGCAAGCGCTCTACCACGGAGCCACAATCCCTGCCCCCCCTTGTCTCAAATTTAAAAAAGCACTGGGCATGTGTTTCAGTGGTAAAGTGTCTCTGGGTTCAATCCCCAGTACCAAAAATAAAACCAAAAATATCGATTATTTGTTTGTATTTAACTTTTAGATCCAGGGAAATAGCATTTGAAGCACAAACTTCACGTTACTTGAATGAATTTGAAGAAATTGCTATCTTAGGAAAAGGCGGATATGGAAGAGTGTACAAGGTTTGTTTTCTGCTTTAAGTAGAAAATTGACCCATTACTCATTTTGACCCATTACTCTATAAATAAGTGTATTTTGAGAAGTTATTTTCAATATTATTATTATAAAGCAATCAGAGAATGCCTAGAAGTCACGTTTACTTACTTAGTATGATTTATTATTTACAGGGAAGTATGTAGATTTTAATATTTTCCTAAGCACATTAGGTGGATTCTGAAAACATTAGAGTTTTGTGTTATGGTATATTCTTTTTTTTTTTTTTAAATGTTTTTTTAGTTGTAGACAGACACAATAGCTTTATTTTATATATTTATTTTTATGTGGTGCTGAGGATCGAACCCAGTGCCTCACATGTGCCAAGCAAGTGCTCTACCACTGAGCCACAACTCCAGCCCCTATGGTATATTCTTATTAAAAATGTGCAACTAGTGAGACTGAGGCAGGAGAATCACAAATTCAAGGCCAGCTTTGGCAACTTAGAAAGACCCTTTCTCAAAATAAAATATAAAAATCAGGGCTGGGGATGTAGTTCAGTGGTAGAGTGCCCCTGGTTCAATGCGTAGTACAAAAAAGATGAAGTGTTAATAGGGCTGGGGATGTAGCTCTGGGATAGGGCTGGGGATGTAGCTCTGGGATAGAGCTAGCTTGTACAAAGACCTGGGTTTAATCCCCAGCAACACACACACACAAGTGTTACATTTTGGAGCTTATGTAGGCTAGCTTATGTTCCTGTTCTTCAGGCCTGGAAACTCTGGGAGTCAGGCTCACATAGTTTACAAAGGTGCAATACAGCTCACTAGGACTCACTTTTCAGAAAATGGGCAAGGAGTCATGGCTTTAGCTTAATTTGATCTTTTTGCCTTGTTGGGATTATCTAAGCTCAGAATAGAAAAACTTCTTTATTCATTTGTGATTTAGTGGAACTTATACTTGGTCTATTCATTCATTCATTAATACTTGGTCTATTTATTTATTAATTCATTCATTCATTCTAATTAGGTATACATGACAGCAGAATGCATTTTGATTCATTGTACACAATGGAACACAACTTTTCATTTCTCTGTACACAATACAGAATTACACCATATGTGCGGTCATACATGTACCTAGGGCATTGTTGTCCATCTCATTCCACCATCTTTCCTGCCCCCATGTCCCCGCCCTTCCCTTTGACCAAAGTTTCTCCATTCTTCCCATGCCCCCTACCCCATTATCAATCAGCATCCACTTATCAGAGAAAACATTGGCCTTTGGTTTTTTGGGATTGGCTTAGTTCGCTTAGCATGATATTCTCCAGCTCCATCCATTTACCTGCAAATGCCATAATTTTATTCTGTTTGAATGCTGAGTAATATTCCATTGTAATACTTGGTCTTTTCTGCTTTTTAGGTCAGGAATAAATTAGATGGTCAGCATTATGCAATTAAGAAAATTCTGATTAAGGGTGCAACTAAGACTGATTGCATGAAGGTATGATTTTAAAAGTGTTTTGAGCTAGGCCCACTGGTGGCATGCACCTGTAGTTCCAGCTGTTGAGACACTGAAGTGGGACTTGAATCTAGGAGTTCAAGACTAGTCTGGGCAACATAGCAAGGCCTCATCTCAAAGGAAAAAAAAACCAAAAAACAAAAAAGATTTATTTTGTATAATTGTGAATTTAGTTCCTTTCAAAAGAGTTATATGTATTTTTGTGCATATTTGGCAAATGTAGATGGTATGGATTGCCCATTTACTAAGATGAGATTATAGTAAAATACAGAAAATATCAAAACTAAATTTTTATTTGACATAATTTATTTGTGGACTACCATATTTCAGGACATTGCTGGGGAAATTAATTTTTTAGGCAAATGATTATAGTATAATTTGTTACTATAAAGCATGAGCCCAGTTTGTCCAGGTCTTCCCCCTGTATGCCGTGTGGTTCTGGGAAAACTGCCTTATTTTCTGAGCAGCTATTTTTCTCACTTGACAGTATTTTTCACTACTTAACAGTAGTGTTTTTTACTTACCTTGATTTGATGTAGGAATCAGATGGAAGAATGATAATGAATGAACTATACAAAACATAAAGTGTTATATAAATTTATTTAGTTGCTATATCTATTTGTTTCTCACAAGAATATCCCCATTATTTTAATGTAGTTCAGATTGCTTGTACAAAAGGATTTTTATTATTTTGCTCCGGAACAAGAAGTGTTACCATAAACACTTAACAAATTGCCAGTAAAATCTCTTTACATTTTCTTTAGGTACTACGGGAAGTAAAGGTGCTAGCAGGTCTTCAACACCCTAATATTGTAGGTTATCACACTGCATGGATAGAACATGTTCATGTGGTCCAGCCCCAAGGTAAGTCATTTTTGACTATATGAGTTGAGCATCCCTTGTCTGCAAACACAAAATCTGAAAAACTCCAAAATCCAAAACTTTGAGTGTGAGGAGGCACTTAAAATTTTCTAGGTTTTGTAGTCTGTATGAATATTTCAGAATCTGGAAAAATCCAAAGTCTAATTTACTTCTGGTCCTGAGCATTTTGGATAAGAGATACTTAACCTGTGTAGTAAAATGGTTGGCATACTTCTACTTGTGAGCCAAATCTTGCCTGCCCTTGTTTTTGTATATTCCATAAACTGAAAATGGTTTTTATACTTTCAAATAGCTAAAAGGAATCGAAGGAATATTTTGTGAGTTATACGTAATTCAAATTTCAGGGTCATAAAAAAGTTTATTAGAACATAGGCTTATGTAAATATTGCTTTTGCACTACAACAGAGTTCAGGTTGCAGCAGAGTCCCTTACAGTTACCAAAACCTAAAATGTTTTGTTTCAGGTTTTCTGTAAAAAGTTTGCTGACTCCTGGTATATACAACTGTTTTTATACTTTCTAAAACATGCCAGCTATTTGAATAAACACAGTGTATTCATTTTGACTTGTGATCTTATATGGTATTATCTGTACATTTTAGCTCTGCTTTTGACTTTAAGTTGAAGTACTGGGCTGCTTGCAGATTTTTGTGTTTTGTTTCTGTTTAGCAGGCAGAGTTCCTATTCAGTTGCCCTCTCTCGAAGTGCTTTCTGATGAGGACAGGTATGCACTGTATGCACATTAGACATCGTTTACTGTTGCCTGCAGTGACTTGCTTTTGCCTTTTGCTACTGGGAGCTTGGGAGGAGCATTTTAAGCTTGCTTTTTAAAAAAATATACATCTCTCTCTCTGTCTCTCTCTCTGTACACACACGCACACACACACTCACCTTATTTATTTCTTTGTTTATTTTCAATGTGGTGCTGAGGTGTTTATTTGTTTATGTGGTGCTGAGTATTGAACCCAGGGCTAGGCAAGCACTCTACCACTGAGCTATAACCCCAGCCCGCTTTCTTTTTGCTTATTTATTTATTTATTTTGGTACTAGAGATTGACCTCAGGGGCACTCCACCACTGAGCCACCTCCCCAGCCCTATTTTGTGTGGTGTTTTTTTTTTTTTTAATGTAGACGCAGGGTCTGAGTGAGTTGCTTAGCGCCTTGCCGTTGCTGAGGCTGGCTTTGAACTCGCGATTCTCCTGTCTCAGGCCTCCCTAAATGCTGGGATTACAGGCTTACGCCACCGCGCCTGGCTCTTTTTGCTTATTTTTATTACAAAATATTAAATTGCTTTCTCCTCAGATATTTAGTATGTTAAATAAAGGATGTTGCTGGAAAGATTTGATAACCTTTTTTAAAAAGTTTATAAGATTCCTACAGATTTGAAGGAGCAGTTGAGATACTCTTTTGATCTCTTTTTACATTCATTTTAATTTTTTACTGTTTTTTCCTCCAGAGATCAATACAATGTTAAAGACAATGAAAGTAGCAGTTCATCAATTATCTTTGCTGAGTTTACCTCAGAAAAAGAAAAACCCTTTGGAGAATGTGACATCGAAAATCAGAATAACAAATTGGTGAACTACACCACGGATTTGGTTATAAGGGACAGCAGTGTACTTGAGTCGTCCGTTGATCTGCAAGAAAATGGCTTGGCTGATTTGTCTGACAGATCAGTTGTTAAACATCAGCTGCCAGTCAGGCATAATTCAGACCTGAAAGGGAATTTCACATCCACTGAAGAGTCTTCTGAAGAAAACTTTAACTTGTTGGGGCAGACAGAGGTAGAGTATTTTCCCAGAACCTTACTGATGTGATATTTACCTTAATAATTGTATGAAGGATTGTGATGGGCCTGCCTTCTTTTTCATTTAACTTCCCACTTGGCATGCCTCCCTGTCTCTGCTCTCACTCTTCTGCCCTATGTTCAGTTTTTTGGGACTCACCATGTTCTCTGTTGCCATGTGGCCCTTATATTGGTCTGCCTCCTTCACTTAGCTACTACTAATAACCCTTTTCTGACTTTTGTACTGGGTCATTGCTTCTCCAGATATTCTTGAATGTGTGTGCTGGAGTTGGAAGCCTCATTCACGCTCTATTTCTGTAATATGTTAGCATCATGCTGTAAAAATATATTTATGCAAAAGAATTTTCTATTTTTAGAGCATTACTTTAGATGAGTCCTGTAGTATTACCAGGTCAGTTTTCAGGATATTCTTTTTTTTTTTTTAAATATTTTTTAAATTGTTGATGGATCTTTATTTTATTCATTTGTTATTTATATGTGGTGCTGAGGATTGAACCCAGGGCCTCACACATGCTAGGCAAGCGCTCTACCACTGAGCTACAGCCCTAGCCCAGTTTTCAGGATATTCTTATTGAGATTTATACTAATATGCTGGTCAGGCTCCCATCGAATGCTCACTGGTGTTGAAATATTAGTATTTAAAAAAGTGAGCATTAACAGAGTGTTTACATAATCTGTCAGAATTGCAAAAATGTATATCCTAGCTATATATATACAACACAGAATGGAGAATTCTTATCAAGGAATATATATGTCTGTGATTTTGTTTGTTTTTTTTTGTTTTTGTTTTTTGTTTTTTGGTACTTGGGGTACTTAACCACGGAGCCATGTCCCCAGCCCTTTTGATTTTTTATTTTGAGACAGGGTCTAAGTTGCTTAGGGCCTCATTAAGTTGCTGAGGCCGACCTTGAACTTGGATTCCTCCTGCCTCTCCCAAGTTGCTGAGATTACAGGTGTGTGCCATTGTGCTGACTATTTTTAATGAAAAAACTTTGAATGGATTCATTTGAATCCAAAGGAGTTGAGTTTGAGAGACTTCTAATCAGACTTGTTTCATTTCTCTCTATTTCTGTATTTGGAAAATTTTCCCCATTGCCTAAATGAGTGGGGTGTAGGAAATTTAATGTTTGCTTATCTTTTTCTTGAATAAGTTATTAGTTGTGTACTATGGAAAGCCAAAGTATATATACTTCAGAATATGTTGAGTTGTAGAATACTACATAGGCATTCTTTGATGTTGTATCTTAGATTTAAAAACTGTTTGCAGACCAGTTTCAGAACTGATTCCTGTGTGTCATGTTCAGGAGCTTCTACCATTGGACTCCTACTGACTCCAGCCTGGCCTACCCTTTCCCCCTTGTATTATTACACACATAGTTGTAGATGAACACAATACTTTTTATTTATTTATATATATGTGGTGCTGAGGATCGAACCCATTACCTCACATATGTTAAGCAAGCACTCTACCACTGAGCCACAACCCCAGCTCACACACTGTTTTTTTTTTTTTTTTTCATACCAAGGATTAAATTCAGGGATACTCAACCACTGAGTCACATCCCCAGCATGATTTTGTGTTTTATGTAGAGACAGGTTTTCACTGAGTTGCTTAGCACCTTGCTATTGCTGAGGTTGGCTTTGAACTTGTGATTCTCCTGTCTCAGCCTCCCAAAGTGCTTGGATTAGATGTATGCCACGGCACCCAGCTCCACACACTGTTTTGATTATTTAATTATTGCTCTGCTCTTGGGCAGGCCTGGGTCCTTAGTACTTACCCATTGTTTTTGGCATGGAGTAGGCAAGTGGGGTATTGATTAAATGAATGATGTGCATGCGTGAATCAGCAAATATGGGAGCCTACACTGTGTTCTGTCCTAGGTGCGGTACCACCTGATGCTGCACATCCAGATGCAGCTGTGTGAGCTTTCCCTGTGGGACTGGATAGCCGAGAGGAACAAGCGGGGCCAAGATTGTGTGGATGAAGCTGCCTGTAAGTACTACCTGGATAGTAAATACTGAAGGGGAAATACAGATAGCCAAATCTTTCCCATCTAATGTTAGGAATTGCCTCTAGGAGCTTTAAGTTAAAAAAAATTCAAAGAAATAGTTGTGCTTATTTCAACATTTTGCAAGAACAAATTTGGAAGCTAAATTTCTCTGTAATAAAGTGTTTGTTATATTGAAATAGTATGATGGAATTTAGGTTAATGATTTTGGGTAGAATTTTAAAAAGTTTCTTTCTAAGAAAATATCTATTTATTTAGTTGTCAATGGGCCTTTATTTTATTTATTTACATGCAGTTCCTCACACATGCCAGGCAAGTGCTCTACCACTGAGCCACAACACCAGCACTAAGACAAATTTAAATACTTGTTTTATTTTATTATTATTATTTTTTAAATTCTGAAATTAGTGCTCTTATAAAAAAAATTTCTTACATGGTCCAGGGGCCCCCCGCCAATACCCTGTAGTTATAGGTCCTTCTAGAAATACTTTGCTGGATATCTTAAAAATATAACACTGAGGGGCTGAGGTTGTGGCTCAGTGGCAGAGTGCTTGTCTCGCACGTGTGAGGCACTGGGTTCGATCCTCAGCACCACATAAAAAGCAGTAAACAAAATAAAGACACTGTCCATGTATAACTAAAAAATATTAAAAAAAAATATAACACTGATTCTCAGTTTTGGCTGCAAGTTAGAATCACATGGAGGATTTTTTTTAAATGTTGATTAAAAAAAAGAGTAATTTTACAGTGGAGAACCCTGAAAAACATAACCTTAGCCAGAGACCAAAGTCACTACCAATGTTGATAAGTCATGTTGATAGTGTGAGTCTCCTTGGTGTGATGTGATGAGAATGGCAGTTTATCTTCACGATTTTCCTTCCCCCAAACCATAGTCTCAGTCTAATCATGGGAAAAATACTAGACAAATCCTTATTGAAGGACATTGTACAAAATACTTGATCAATACTTTTCAAAACTGTCAAGGCTATCAGAAACAAGGAAAGCCTAAGAAATTGTCACAGTTTGGAAGAATCTAAAGGGACAGGACAACTCTGTGTTATATGGTAGGTATATCCTGATTGGGATCCTGGAACAGAAAGAGGAAACTGTAAAGACTAAGGAAATCTGAATGAACTATGAACTTCAGTTAATAATATTATCTATCAGCCGGGCATGGTGGCGCAAGCCTGTAATCCCAGTACTTAGGGAGGCTGAGACAGGAGAATTGGGAGTTCAAAGCCAGCCTCAGCAACGGTGAGGTGCTAATAAGCAACTCAGTGAGACCCTGTCTCTACATAAAACACAAAATAGGGCTGGTGATGTGGCTTAGTTGTCAAGTGCCCCTGAGTTCAATCTCCAGTACCAAAAAAATACATATATGTATACATATATTATCTATCAGTACTGGTACATCCATTGTGACAAATGTATTAAACTAGTATAAGGTGTTGATAACAAGGGAAACTGGGGACTTGGCTCAGTGGTGGAGAGCCCACCTAGCATTCCCCAGGCCCTGGATTCAACCCCAGCACTTTAGGGAAAAAAAAGAAAACTTCCATTTGGAGAATAAATAACGAGTGTGGCATGAGAATTTTAATTTTTACCATCCAGTATAAGAAATCTGTTAAAATAATAAAGGCCAAATATGTATGATGCTGCTACGATGGTGTACGTGTATGTATGTTTGTGTGTGTATAATATTTATATTTATATATATTTATTTTCTATTTTTTGGTGGTACTAGATATTGAACCCAGGGATATTCTTCCACTGAGCTACAGCTCCAGCCGTTTTTATGTTTTATTTTGAGACCAGGTTTCATTAAGTTTCCCAGGGCGACCTTGAATTTGTGACATTCTAGCCTTGGCCTCCCGAGTAGCTGGAATTACAGACGTGTGCTATCATGCTGGGCTGTTTTCTTCTTAAAATATTTTGAAGCTTTAACTTTGTAGTACTGTCCAACACTGTGTTTATAGCTTTATGTCAGTTCTTTTTTTTTAATTAGTCTTTTCTTAAGTATATGTTTTTTTAGTTGTGGATTAACCTTTATTATTTATTTAAAAAACGTTTTAGTTGTAGATGGGCACAGTACCTTTATTTTATTTATTTACTTTTATGTGGTGCTGAGGATCAAATTCAGTGCTTCACACGTGCTCCACCTCTGAGCTACAGCCCCAACCTCTTATTTTTATGTGGTACTGAGAAGTGAACCCAGTGCCTCACACATGCTAGGCAAGTGCTCTACCACTCAGCTACACCCTTAGCCCCGCTTTACTTCAGTTTTTACATTTCACCATTCCCAACAGTCCTGTGAGCAGTAGACCTGGGTTTTAGTCCTGACTATACTTACCAGCTTTTAGTTTCCATGCAAGTCTAGGAATGCTCTGTCCGTCTTATCATCTGTCAGTTGTGGGTTGTCCCTGTGGTGTGGGGTGGTTGTGAGGATTAATGTGAGGAGTATAAAGGATGTAGCAGATTGCCAGGCACAGAAAACAGTCAGCTCCCTCCAGGTCAGGTCTGCCTTCGGGTCAGGTCTGCATCCTGTGACTGTTGCCTGCCATTTAGAGATGTGAGGTGGATAAAACAAGAACCACATGTTTTCAAGACACCACAGGAAGGTAGTGGTTCTGCATAGTTGTGGCAGTCAAAAGCCTTTCTTTTCTATCTAGACAAGAGGGTGGTGATCACTTTCGTGTGATGGGGAATCACAGTGGGGATCTTTATAAGTGGAATCATTGCTTTTATACACACACAGTTTTTTGTCTTCTGAAGTACTTGCCCAATTATAGACTAGATATTGTAAAATATTCTGTGTGTGTGGAATAGGTTGGAGCTGTAAGACAAACTAGGCTCATTCAAGAGGAGAGCATGCAGGGTTCTTTTACATGAATGTAAACAATAAGTTAGTTAATGATTTAAAATGACTGAGCTATTAAATGCTTAGTGTGATATTACTAAACTTCTTGGCAGACAAACTCCAGGATTTTTTTCTTTATTAATTTTTGATTTAGTCTTATAAATACTAATTAGATGAATTAATCCCCCCTCCCCCTTTTTGGTACTGGGAAACCCATGGATGCTTTACTACTGAGCTACATCACCAGTCCCTTATATTTTTTACTTTGAGACAGGGTGTTGTTAAGTTGCCCAGCTAGGCCTCGAACCTCTGATCCTCCTGCCTCGGCCTCCCAAGTCACTGGGGTTGTAGGCTTACGCCACTGTGACTCAGACTTTTTTTTTTGCCATATACTTTATTTGTTTGTCATTTTTGGAAAATGAAGCGTTCCAAATAAGTCTTCCAGATGATAGAAATTTACCTCTTGATCAAACATAATTTATCTTATTCCATTATTTGTAATGTCTTTAATACATTGTAGACTAAGAAACTGGATTTATTAGCACTGAATCTCAGGGTTAAGGGTTGATGGGAACTTAAACTACATTTAAGCTAGCCACCTAATGCCTGAGAATTGTTTGAAAAGTAATTGATACAGGGTGAAATTGATTCTGGGTGAAATTAGAGGTCCTTTCTTTCAGGTCACAGAGTCCATCAAGGATTGGGTGCCAGTCTGATGGTTTCTTCTCTGAGGAACACTTTTTCTGTGTTGACTTTGTGCTTCAGAATGTGCTCCACAGCTCCTTGACTTTGTTAAAAACCTGAATGTTGCCTAAGTGTCTGATGTTAGTATGTTTAGAATCACCTTAACATTTAGATAGTAATATAATGAGTTTTAAAAAATAGAGAAATGAAACTATTCCCCCCTCTTCCAGGTCCTTATGTTATGGCCAGTGTTGCAACAAAAATTTTTCAAGAATTGGTGGAAGGTGTATTTTACATACATAACATGGGAATTGTACACAGAGATCTTAAGGTAAGTGGAGTATCCGAATCCTTGAAAGCAGTAGTGGTGGCTTTGTGTGAGGGTTGACTTGATGTGGGCTCCCTGAGTACAGTGAGATGATGTACCCTTGTTCATATACTTGGGAGGTAATTATTACTTCATTGCATAGGTCCAGACAAAAAAAACCTTAGGTTAAATTTAAAAGCAATAATTTTAGCGTATTTGAACATTCTTTATGGAGTCCAAGTACTGTTCTAATATTGATAATGTTGAATATATTTATACTGTCAGAAATACTCATAGCATTAGATAATACACTTTCTGGCAAAGTTTATTTTTTTTTGCTGCTTAAAACGAATGATAAACACTCTTCCAGTTTTTAATCCACAAAAGACTATCAAGAAAAATATTTTCGTCTTTGGCTGACAAGTTTTAAAGTAATTTGTTTACTTTTCAAGCAAAATTTAAATCACAGTAAAGGCATTTAAAAGAAAATTAAGGAGCGTAAGAGTTAACATGCAGGGGCTGGGGTTGTAGCTCAGTGGTAGAGTGCCTACCACGTGTGAGGCACTGGGTCCAATCCTCAGCACCACATAAACAAACAAACAAAGGTATTATGTTCATCTATAACTAAAAATATTGGAAAAAAAGTTAATGTGCAAATCACTTTATTTTTTGAAAAGGGGTTAAGAACCAGTAGTTTCTACTTTGGGATATAAGGGTGATGGGTTATGTATTTTCTGGTATAGGTCTAGCCAGAAAAAACAGTTGGAATTGTTGAAATTCTCTGGCACTAAGGAATCTGGAGGTTTTATTTCAAGAGGTAAGCTAAGTCATAACAGCAGTATATAGAGTTCCACATCTTCATTGGGAGAAGCTTCTTCAGGTGTTGTTTGTATTTCTCTCCGTAAACATTTCTGATGTTTCTTTTACAGATATCCTCTAGGGATAAAGGTTTTTGAGATAAGTTTATTAGGGTTTCCTTTAAGAGGTGGAATTCTGGTAGCATGATTCCTGCAGGTAGGATTCCTTGCTTATTGGTCAGTCTCAAAGGGTAAGTGTGATAAAGTAGCCTGGCAAGAAGTGTCGCATCTCTGATGTTGGAACTGCGTTGAAGGTACATATAAATTGGAGATTCTGCATTTTTTGTTAAAATGTTAACATTTGCTTCAAATTCTAGCAAGAGATTGATTATTGCCTCTCTGCCTCCGAAACATGCCTCATGGAGAGCCGTTTGACCTTCGTGGTCCTGGGCATTAACCTTGGCTCCATGAATTAGCAGCATACGGATGCAGCTCACCCCTGCTGCTAGCAGTCGGCCTGCCTTGCTTGATGCGGTGCACACTGCCAGCTTCAGGGCTGTGTTTCCTGTAGAAGAGACAGCGCAGTTAACATTCGCACCACATGCAATGAGCGTTTCCATCATCTCCTTATTCAATACATCTGCAGCCATGTGAAGGGGTGTCATGCTAGATTCATTAATAGCATTGACCTGGGCACCATTTTGGGCCAAAATGGAGAGAACTGGGTAGGTCCCATATGTGATGGCCAGGTGAAGGGGTGAATGTTTGTTGCTGTTGTCTACCCGAGCATTAACTTGAGCTCCATGTTCACACAAAATGCGAAGACACAGTACAGCATTATTCTGAATGTCTGTCAGGATCCTTTGGATTCTGTCGCCGGGTTTTGTCCATGTGGTAGAAGTGATTGGCCAGTGCAGTAGCATTAAGTGAAGAGCCGTGAGGCCTCGTGTGTCCCTGTAAGGGTATTTATCACATGTTAATTAGATTCACAGAGAGAATGGATCTGCATGAAGAATTAATGCTTAAGAAGGCAACATTTGGGCTGGGATTGTGGCTCAGCGGTAGAGCGCTTGCCTCGCATGCGTGAGGCCCTGGGTTCGATCCTCAGCACCACATATAAACCAATAAAATAAAGACATTGTGTCCATCTATTTAAAAAAAAAAAAAAAAAAAAAGAAGGCAACATTTTCTTAATACCCTTTAACTACTTTGAAGAAGTGCTTCAGAATCTGTATTGCTGGGTAATTTCTTAGGATATCCACCACTTTTCAGTTTACATAGATTTATTAGTGTGAGGCCCTGGGCCAAGGATGTGGTAAACAGTAAGTGGCCCCTGCCTCTGGAGGGCTTACAGACAGGAAACAGTTAACCAATGAAGTATTATTGGAAGTGGGCAAACTTGCAGAGAGGTGCAGAGGCTTTGCCCAGGGATGCTAGGTAGTTTTGAGGGCAGGAAAAGATGCTCTGAGGAGCTCCTGAGGAGATGTGGGGAGTCCATGATGGATGTGGGCAGGTTTGGAGGAGACTTGAAAAGCAGCCGGGGGCGGGGGGTGAAGGTGCAGGGAGAGATTGAGAGTAGGCATATCAAGTGGACTCTTCTGAGCGGGGTAAGAATTTGGACCAAGACATTTATTATTTTTATGCTATGTCATTCTTTCATTTATTCAAATAGTGTTTATTGGGCCCTTATGCAGGCATTTGGTTGAGGTGTTGGAGTAGTGAGGAGGATAGATTTCTCTTTCGTGAAGCTTACCTTCTAGTGAGGGTCATAAGTAAGAAAACCCATTGTCTTGTTTTTTCTTAGGTTATTAGGCTTCTTGAGGGCCATGGCCAGAACTTAATGTATCTTCCACAACACTGTTATTGAGCACTAAATACTCAGAGCGCATTAATTTGGCTGTCTGGTTTGTGTTCTTGTATCTTTTCCAATTTTTCTAGTATATCATCTCGTCATAAAAGAAGTGGGTTCATTCAGAACATGATTTGTAGTTCAGAACCCATGAATATGAACAAGCCCCTAAGTAACTAGGACAGATAACCTGAGTCACTCAGATGTTCACTTAGGGTGACCTGCTAAGTGGACTTACCTTACTTCTGGATCAGCTCCATGTTCTAACAAACAGAGCAAACTTGGTGCCTTGTGGTATTCGGCGGCCAGATGAATAGGGATAATGGACTGTGTCTGCTGTGGGAAAACCAAAATGCATTAAAGCACAGTTTATAAAATAGTATTTGTGCTAGCTTGCCATTCCAAGGGAACCAAGTATGTTAGTTTTACATTGGTTCAGTAGTCTGGCATATGTGTTAAAATTTTACTTTGCTGTTGCCTATTTTAAATGGCCAATACCCAGGGAGTTTCATATTATAGAATGTGTATTTTACAGAAATGCAAATTTATCAAGGCAACAGAAATAACACCCAGGACTTTGAAAGTTGATGCTTGTGAAGAATTCATAGTGTAAAATTAATGCTATAAAGTCTTTTATCCTTAAATTGTAGTGACAGGCAAGTAGGTGCTGGGTTTAAGGCTTTACCAAAGTCATATCATCGGCAGCAAATTCTGAATTTTTAGGGCTTCAAAGATAATGCAGCATATGTTCTGTCTGTGATTAGCATAGCTGTTTATGCCAGCTCTTAAAAAAATATATGTGTACACACACACACACACACACACACACACACACGGTTTTATACTGTGGCTGTAAGATATGGGGGGTGATGGAGGAAAAGAGAAGCTGACTTCCTTTTTTTGTTTTTAATTGGTACTAGGGACTGAAGGTAGGGGTGCTTGACCACTGAGCTACATCTTCGCCCCCCCCCCGCCCCTTTTTTTATTTTGAGACAGGTCTCACTAAGTTGCTGAGGGTCTTACTAAGTTACTAAGGTTGGCCTCAAATTTGAGCTTCCTGCTTTAGCTTCCCAAGTTGCTGGGATTATAGGTGTGTGCCACTGCACCCAGCTGTGACTTCCTTTTTGAACGAATAATTAACTATAAAGACAATAATCATTCTGTAAAAATTATGCGTAAAAAAGTATATATTAAGCTGGGTGCGGTGGCACACACCTGTAAACCCAGCGGCTCAGGAGGCTGAGGCAGGAGCAGTGGGAGTTCAAAGTCAGCCTCAGCAGCTTAGTGAGGCCCTAGGCAACTCAGCAAGACCCTATCTCTAAATAAAATATAAAAAAGCGGGGCTGGGGTTGTGGCTCAGTGGTAGAGCGCTTGCCTCGCATGCGTGAGGCACCGGGTTCGACTCTCAGCACCACATAAAAACAAATAAATAAAATAGAGATATTGTGTCCATCTACAGCTAAAAAATTATTAAAAAAAAAAAAATATATATATATATATATATAAAAGCACTGGGGATGTGGCTTAGTGGTTAAGTGCCCCTGGGTTTAATCCCTGGTTCCAAAAAAGAAAAAAGTATGAAGAGGTAAAAAATAATTTCACTACATAGGTGAAATCACTATAGTTGTCTTTGAGAGGGTGATGTATTGTTCTTTGAGCCAAATAAGTTCTAGTGTTTCCTTCCATTAGTTTACACATGGTGACTCAGCTCTGTAGTGGGATGTGCTGCTGGCTGCTGGCTGAGCCACGTTTTGTTAGGGCAGCAAGAGCTTAGGTAGTTCACAAGTGTTAGGTCATGTTCCTCCTTTTTTCTAAGTGACTAAGCATAAAAGAGGGTACCTGGCTCAGATGTAATCTATAGCTGGTGGAGCTGGCCAGAATGGTCAGGGGCTGGTTGACAGGGTGGTTTCTGAGAAGCGCCTTGATCGTAGTGCAGTCATCTTTGATTATGGCTTCGTAAAGCTTAGTGTGCAGTACTGTGGCCGAGCTGTCCTCCAGTGACTTGGCACTGTCAACCACCAGGTTTCTGCTTCCCCTCTTAGTTATATTTCCCATGGGAAAATCTTAAGACTTGTGAGTTCAGGGGAAATTGCTGTTATGGAATCAGTCAGTTTGTTTCTTTATGATGATCCTGTCAGTGCAGTTCTAGAACTATTCTAGAATTGTTGAGGATTGTATTTGTGAATACAATTCATTTTTTTTTTTTTTTTTTTTTT